>APFE031252906.1:0-27908 GCA_000404065.3 Pinus taeda | reverse complement strand
CCCATGGATATACATGGTTTACCCTTTGACAACTCCGTTAAACACAATCAAAAGTTCAGCTTGATCTCAATGTTTCGAATTTGGGAAGGGTAGTTTAGCTTGCCAGTTGAAGATTTTCATAGTATAAGTTTTCATCTCTGGTGTTGCTCCGTTGTTAGCAAGCATGGGCAGTACCTTGGCAGAGTCACACAGGAACACATGCATTGCTCCACTGCCAGCGAGCCTGGTTAGTACCCCGGTGGAGTTGCATGCTTCACCTCTATGCGCACGAAGCATTTCTCTTCTTTCACCTTTGTATTTTATTTATTTTTTGGGGCAGAAGAGGGACACCGACTTATTGAGAGAAGAAGAGGTTGTTCTTTTAGAGAAGCATGTAAGAATTTTGACATAGGTTTTCTCGTTTAGATTTCCCCTTATCTATTTCTACAAGTTAGATGAGCTTGAACACATAGAGTAGAAGGCCAAGTACAGGCATGGGGCTTCCCAGTGTGGGCACAGGTTCATAGTTGGACCAAAACTTCCCTTGCAAATGGTTCGTAGTTTCCATCAAGAATTCATCAACCAAAGGTTGCAACCAAGCACCAAGAAGATAGACACAATATTGGCCAAGTGCTATAGTGTCACAAGTTTCTTCAAATTTTAGCCACATATTCTATTCAGAAGCCAAAACATAGTAGTTGGTAGCACTTATTTCCGAAAATAAAAATAGTAATATATCAAACAAACAAAATGAACATGACAAAAATAGTAAGAAGAATCAAACAAAGAAAAACAAAGATAATAAGCAAGGAAAACAAGATGAAAAAAACAAGTAGCAAGCAGACTATGTACATGGCACGAGTGGAGCTTGGCCTATTGAAGGTAATGCTTGAGATCTTGGCCATTGACAGGAAGGTTTTAAATCCTCCCGTCAAGTGATTGTAGGTGATACGTGCATGGGCCAAGCTTCTCATAGACCAGTGCAAGTCCACGGGGCTCCACTACCGGAGCTTGGTGGCATCCCAAAAGACCTTTAAGTGAAGAAAACACCACTTTTTCAGGTATTGTGTGCAACATGGGCTCGGATGATGGAATAGGGTAGTTGTTTTTATTTCAGGAACGGTTCAATTTTCTAAAATAAACACATAAGTAGATTTTCCTGGATTTCTTACATGCGGAATTTAAATTGGAAAACCAAGTATGATGATGAACTTTGCAAGTAATCCAACCACCCAAAATGTTAGTTAATATTTTCTGTGTAAGGAGTGAAAACAACATGTGTGTGTTACCTAGTCTTTGTTGCAATAGCTTGTCTCCTCCTTTACCTGGAATCTCGTGTTGAATTGCTCATGTGTAGTGTGTACTTAGGTCATCATCCGCTCGTGTAGACCCATTCTAGTACTGTTCAGTCAAGCAGTCAAAGACTTTTCGTTGTTGTGGTGTGTAGCTTGTACCAAGATTGGTTATCTTTGGATCATGATAGGTTTCTAGGTTGCTCTATTTATTTGTTGTGGTGGTCCTTTGTAATCTTAGCATGAGTGCTTCATACTTAGCAGTGTTGTTTGTGCACTCAAACTTCAAGCAACTTGGGACCTTGCACTGTCTATCATTTTGGATGACTGAGATAAAACCAATCCTTGATCCATCATGTGTCCCTGATCTGTCAAAATCCATAGTCCACAGCTGATCTGTACACGAACCATTTGGCATGCTAGTACTACTGCTACTACTGTTGCAGCTACTACTACTGTTGGTACAACGAAATGTACAAGTTTCATTACCATCGGTTAGGCAAGGAAGGAGTCCCAACTGCGTGTCTGATGAGGTTGGATTTGGATGCGTAGGATAACACTCCAATGTTGTTTCCATGAGGGAGTTTCTAAACATGAGTTCTGCGAAGGCCAATGGTTCATTCTCGTCATTAAGGGGAGTGACATTGTGTTTCATATACCTCTTGGATAACACCTTGATTTGGTTGCATTTTCCTTTGTACGGAAGCCACGTGTGAGACCAGTCTATAGAAAAATATACATCTAACTTGCTGGACCAATCTCTGTTGAGTAATAGACCATATGCTTCTGGTATGTCCACAACAACTATGTTGACGGATTGGTGGACTTGATTGTCATGAGATAGTTGGATGATCATGTCTTGTAGCTCACCAATGGCTAGTACCGATGTTTGATCAAGTTAGATGATTCTTGCGGATGTTTCACTCCATTGTGCGTTGATCTTCTTAGCAATGGAGAGCGGCATGACGTTGCCTTATGCACTAGAATCAACCAAGAAGTTGTGGAAATTGTAGTTAAAAGCTTCAAAAGAGAGTAGTAATGGAGGGCAACCCAAGCTTGCTTCTTCCATCTAGAGTGTGTTGAGAAAATGAATAGTGATCCGGGAGGTGTGTTTTCTCCCTTGTTGGTGGAGGTTTCGTTATCTGTTGTTGTCCATCCCATTGCACGCAGTAGGATATCTTGCTGACTCTGGACCTTAACTAACTTGAACAAACTGATGTTCACTTGAGTTTTCTTCATGCCTTCAACAATGTTATAGTCCAGAGCTGGTAGACTTACCTAGGTGTCTGGGGTGGAACAGATGTCCATCTTATCTGGCGGGTATTTTTCAACTTGCTTCTCATGGATGTAGTCTTATCAGATGCTGTCTTCCTAGACTTTCTTTGTGTTTTCTACCTTGGGTTGGCCGGTGGATTGGCCTTCTTTATCAATAGTCTCACCTTCTCTTGCATTTCCCCAAGTGTAGGGGGATCCCCTTTACTCTTAAGATTGTAATAATCATCTTGTTTTTGGGGCTACTTATCGGTGTTCATCTTTGACATTACTTACGAGCACTAATATGCATTCACCACATGCCCAACACTTGATGTTTCATCAGGTGTAGCCTCTTCGTCATCGTCAGTGTCTTTCGGCTACTCTTGCATATTTATTTCCACATCAAGTGTATAACTGCAGAAAGAGCTAATGAATCACTTCCAATCTGAACAAGAGTTCTCGGGGTGATGTTCTTCGTGGAAGGAATATAACTTAGGATCTGCGCACTGTTTGAGTTGGAAAACAGGCTTCCAAGTAGTTTTTGAAGTGAACCGGTTGTTAATTGATGAGTCAGTTGATGAACTATTTTCCTATCTTTGTCTGGGCAGATGACTGCTTACAAATGTGTCTGTTTTTCGTTGCTTGATCTTGAACACTTTAGTGGTAAAGTTCTTGACAAGGCGAGTGAGGGTCTCAATATCATTTTCTTCCTTATCTCTACCCTTGCTCGTCATTGCTTGGGGCTTCTTGCTCACATCCTTGGAGTCCTTCGTTGATTCGTCATCCTTGATGACTCCAATTGCAGGCAAGTATTTTTCAATAACAATAGCCTCTTCGCAACTTTCCTAAAGTGTTGGTCTCGCAACTCACTTAACAAACAATGCAATTCTGGTTGGCAGTGCGGATGTGTAAGAGTCAACAACGATGGAGTCATCAGGTTTAGTGTCTGCTACAAACTTGTTCAAAATATGTGTAAACCTCTGATTGAAATCTTTCACTTTCTATTTTCCCTCCATCTTAAGGCTTCCCAATTCTTTGAGAAGCATGGCTAGGGTCTTGTCATCAACAATTTTTTTAAGGAACATACATTTGAAAACACCCCAGTTATGTATCGAGTTGGGTGGAAGGTTGTGATACCATGCAGCTGCACGATCATCCAAGGTACTTGGGAACAATCTACATGCTACGTCATCATAATGTACCTCAAGGGTCTGCAGATGTAGGTAGAAGTTTTCTAAGTGGTTTTCTGCCTTCACCATGTTGTTAGGGTTGAACTTGATGTCCATTTTCTCCACTCGCTTTAGCATCTTGTGTAGAACAACCAGGAGAGCCAGTGGTCCCTAGGTCATCCATTCAAGATTTGGGTCAGCCATATCTTATTCTTCTTTGTCCGCTTCCTCTCCTTCAGAGTCTGATGGTTCCAACTTTGAGTCAGTTGGTTTGTCTCTACCTCTGCCTCCTCCACTTCCTTCCCCTCTACCTCTTATACTGGAGTCTGATCCCAAGATCAAAAGATTGTCTTGTTTGCCTTGCCAAAAGATCAGAGGTTCCTCTCAATCTTCAATTGTTTCTGGCAGACCTTCAAGCATGGCAAGTACTACTTCTTCCACCAATGATACAAAAACTCTGGTGGGAGTGTCTTTTGACATATTTGATGCATATGGAAGATGTTTTATTCTTGGGATCAATCCAACTACTATTGCGAAATGGCGAGTGATGGGCAAACAGAGTGAAGCTGTTGATATGAAATCTCGTGTTCAATTCTAGGAGGTGAGGAGTAACCAACTACAGAGTCATGTGTAGGTGAGAGGGAGTGTGAGTTACTACCTTGACCAGATGATTGATGAATGAGTGTGAGGGGAATTTTAGCCATATACAACTGACTGCCCTCATTCTAGTGCCAAAAATGTTCACAGTGTTAGACCTGCCAACATTCAGGGGATCACCCCTATATGAAGTCCCAATTAGACCTCACACCATTTGATGTGGGAGTCCCATTTGGTATGATGGCCTGGTTGCCATTGTCTTAAGGATTTTCCTCAATTCTTGCTTGTCATCACAAGAGAGTGGTTTTCTTTGTCTTCGAGAAGTTAGGTTCACGTGCTTGGTGAGTGTAAGTGTCACTTGTGTCAATGTTTGTTTCATTATAGAGGGAGAGGGTGGGAGTGAGTCCAAAGTTGGTTGGGATGAAGTCCCAAATCAGCTAGGAACACACAACACAATAGGACATGCACAATTTTCGGAGGACCAATCCACATGGATGTGGTAGTCACAACACACAAGGTAAGATAACACATACAACACTCAAATAATGAGTCCAAACGAGTGCAACGGTTGTTACAACAAGTTTTATATGAAAGGTCTGTCTGGTGTTCGAGAGGGTAATCTAGATGGGTGAGATAATGTTAACACCATATACAACACATTTCCATTAATAGATTATGTATTACAAGAAGTGAAATATTTCATATGTAGAACACAGGTTAAATCAACATGCATCACAAGTGTTAAAGATTAGTCTTACAATAATTACAATACATGTGTGAAAACATGTTGGTCTATTAGTAGGCTTATGAATTAAACAAAAGTTCCAAGACACATCGTTACACCATACATCACTAAGCCCGAGTGTGGGGCATTGGAGCCACTACTTACTCCTCAAAGAAAATATTACAAACTCTCTTGGCTATGTGGGAGGAGCTGAGGTGAAAAAGTCCTTTGCATGTACAGATGAGGGGGTATTTATAGCCAAGGTTGAAACTGACCCTTGTGGTTATTCAACTACCCTCATGATTGTTTGACTTCCATGAATTTCAACTTTACATGACTCTTTGTACAAAAACTGGGTCTGTTGGACTTCCACGTTACATTACATTGATTGACAACATAGCCCATAGTAGAGATGTGGGTGACATGACTCATGACATGAATTGACATGATAGTGTTGGTACATTTGTGCTGGTGCTGGAGTGCATGTGGTGGGCTCTAGTATTTCAGCAATAATGCTACAAATCCTGGGACTCCCTTCTTTACTTTTATCAACCCGGTCGTTCATAACAAACTTGGAAGCGACGGTGATGTATGCACAAGTACTAGCTCTTGCCGCAGCTGTCACTTGGTTAGCTGGCACAAGTCCGCTAGGAGCTTAAGACAACTTCTATGAGCTCTTAGAAGAAGCTTTTTAACTAATGGATGAAAACTAACTCAAAGGAAGCTAATCTACTTGCGAAAAGAGATTGAAAAACTGAAGGAAAGCACAAACCCTAGCAAACCCTAATTCTACCAGCTAGTCCTACTGATGCAAAGAGGAGAATGCTAACTATTGAAATAGATGCCATTACTTCTATGAAGGTAAAATACATGTGTCTAGACTACCTCTGTCCTAAGAAACCATCTTTTTGTATTTTTGATTAAGTTGTCAGATTCATCATGCATATGCTTTCATTGTTTTTTTTACTGTGCAGGGGTGGATCAAGGAGGAGAAATGCTTGGAGAAGTTTGGGAAGGTTCAGAGAGGGTCTAAGGAGTCCCTAACACCCTTCCAGAGAGTTTCACAAAGTTTGGCTATCAATAAACCTCATTTGTGAGCTTCTACAGGAAGTCTGCAGGGGTTCTACAGGATGTTCAAAGATTTCTATAGGATGTTCAAAAATTTCTACAGGATGTTTAAAAAGTGGATTTTAGAGAATGGGTGAGTGAGGGAAGGTGCATGGATGGATAAGGAGGTAGGGTAGGGGCCTGGAGTAACCCAGAAACTAGTGGGTGGAGTGGTGAGAAGGTGTAGAAGGTTGACTTGGCTTGAAGAAGGCTAAGGCAATGATTGAGCAAGAAGGTAGGGTTATGTGGAAAAAAGTATAGATGGGAGACGAGGAACCCAACTAAGAGATGGAACAGGTGGCTCAGATGATGTTTTAGGTGGATGAAAGAGTGATGGAGATGCCCTGCACGGTGTACGTTCAACCGAATCAACAAATTCTTGCAAATGATCAAAGTCCTAGCTAATCTAGTCTACCTATCAAAAGCATGAATGAACAATAGCTTTATTGGAAAGAAGACCATGTACATCAACTATGCAAAGAAACATTTCAGAGCTCTAAACCCATAACTAATTTCTACAAAGGAAAACAGTACACTAAGGATTGCATGGTCAAGCAAGCTAGTGTTTTTGTTGGGGCAGCACTGTTTCTTCAATTCTAGCCCCTGATCCAATAAGGATGAGGTGAAACCGAGAGTGTGGTTGTCCCTTTTCTTCGAAGCGTTTTCTATTATTATCTTACTAGAACACCTAAAGCAATTCTATTCATAAACAGTGATCTATCCAAGCAACATAACTAAATCTGCCTAACAGAAATACGTTCAAATGCATAAAGGGAAAAGTAACAGTACAGAAAGGAAGCCCTAGGTTCTCAGGTTGGGCCCAACCCTGAGAGCTATGGCTCCTATGGAAAACTCAGATTTGATATAAAATCGAACTGCTTCTCATTATCAAAAAATAGCCATAATAGTGATGCCAAAAATGGCTACAAGAGAACAAAGTAAAGCTAGCAGCACTGAGGTGCAAAATATGCAATGGTTTCAAAAGTCCCTTACGAAGGTTGAGGCCTCAACATTTATGCATCACAAGGGCCCTAGCTGGCCTTCTCAATCTGTGGAACTCGGTTGTCCAAACTGTGAGTTAGACAGTCCCTTCTACAATCTGCTTGGTTGCCTTCTAGATTCGGTTTTGGTGGTCTTTGGAGCTCGGAGTTGGGGGTGAAGATCCTGAGGAAGGGTTATTTAATGCCATATACAACCTCCCTACGAATCCTCACCTCAGGCTTGGTTGTCTTTTAGCCCATGATTGCTCGATTTTGCTCCAACATGTGTCAAAAAACCTGAAATAAGCACGTGTTAGCCACCTAGGAAGAGTGACTACCCTTATTCGTACAAATGACATAAACATACTTAAAATAATGCATAAGCTGTGGAAAATGAAGGATTTGAACAAGGACTGAAGAAGGATAATTAGGCCAAATGAGCCCAACAAGTAACCAATTTTGGGGCTCATCACCAGGCAGGTGCAAGAGAGATGCCCCAACTATCAATGTCATAGGATAGTTGTCTGATCTTATGTTGGGGCACGTAATTTGTCTAAAATATCTAGGCCCTGGAAGTCTTGTAGTCGATGTCCACATCAATGGCACCGTAATCCCCCATACCCTAATTGATCTAGGGCTACCATTAATGTGATGACCAAGGACACTATGCTCAAGCTCAACCTTCAGGGCTCCCTGAGAAAGACCACAACAATACTACAATTAGGAGACCACTCCACTGTGACCCCTAAAGGGATTGTGGAAGATGTAATGGTCTCTATTGATTCTTGGGATTACCCTGTTGATTTCCTAGTTCTCCAACCAAAAGCAAAGCTTAATGGGTATCCTCTCGTCTTGGGAAGACCCTGGTTGGCTACTGCAAAAGTTTCTGGGAAAGATAAAATTCCTGAGAAGATTTGTATCCAAAGATTACCAAAAGTCTTTCCAAATTTTTTCATTTGCATCATCAAGTTCAATAGTTGTTGTCTTATTGTAGAAGAATGATGAAGAGAGAGAGCAGCCAATTGCATTCTTCAGTAACATTCTTAGGGATTTTGAGATGAAATATAATATTCTTGAGAAACAAGTGTATGCTTTGGTAAAATCCATGAAAGATTTTAGAGCTTATGTGTTGCAGTCCCAAATCATGGCTTATGTGCCAAATGCTACAGTGAAAGATGTATTACTACAAGGAGATGTAGAAGGCGGAAGAGGAAAGTGGATTGCCAAGATCCAAGAATATGATTTGGACATAAAACCCACAAAGTTGGTGAAAGGACAAGGATTGGAAAAAATGTTGACAGAATCAAACTTTCAGGCATTGGGAATTAACTTGTTGGCACTTGTGGATGAAAAAGCGGCTGAAGAAAGTGAAGGAGAGCAAGATCCAGGTATGAAGATCAGGTATAAATTTGTGTGTTCAAAATGGTATAAGCATATAATTCATTATTTTTTCTTTCTTTCTTGTCCCCAATCCTTAGATAGAACAAAGTATAGGGCACTAAATATCATGGCACAACCATATGTGATTGTGGAAGGCAGATTGTACTGGAAGGATCCTGCTGGAATTCTATTGCTATGTTTAACAGAGGATGAATTTACAGAAACAATCAAAGATTATCATGAGGGTTTTGTGGAAGACATTATAGTTGAAAGTAACTGCATATAAGATCCTTCAGGCAGGATTTTATTGGCCTACTTTATTTGGTGATACATATAAGTTTGTTAGAAGTTGTCAGAAGTGTTATATTTTTGCTAAGAAAAAGAGGTTAGCTCCTTTACTTTTGATTCAAGTTTTCATAGAGGATCCATTTAGGCAATGGGGATTGGACTTTGTTGGAGAAATCAATCCACCTTCAAGCACAGAACACAGGTGGGTTCTCACAACAACTGATTACTTTACCAAATGGGTAGAGGCAATTCCTACTAAGAGAGAAACTGATTAGATAGTAATGAAGTTCCTGGAAGAAAATATTTTCAACAAATTTGGATGACCCATTAAAATTATAACAGACAATGCTCAAGCCTTCAACTCAAGTAAGTTCATTGTTTTTTGTCACAGGTATAATGTTATTTTGTCCCATTCAACAGCTTACCATCCTCAGGGAAATGGATTCGTTGAATCTACTAACAAAACTTTGATGAAAATCCTTAAGAAAACCATTACAGAAAATCAAAGAGATTTGGATTCTAAGTTAAAGTTTTCTCTGTGGGCTGCTAGATTAACTACAAGAAGATCTATAGGGAAATCACCTTTTGAATTAGTATATGGAACTCAGGCTCTGTTTCCAAGTCAACTTGTAAATCCAGTGATTGCAACAATTCAAGAGGAAAAAGAAGAACCAAATGCTTTGATAAGAAAAATGAACAAAGTGGTAGAGCTAAGTGAGAGCAGGGACAAGGTAAGAGACACTTGATTATGTATCACTCCAAGATGAAAAATATTTTTGACAGGAAAGCCAAGGAAATTGATTTCAAAGTTGCAAATTTAGTATTGAGATGGGATACCAGAAGAGAAGATAAGGGTAAACATGGGAAGTTTGATCCTCTCTGGTATGGTCCTTTTAGAATTTCTGAAGTGAGATCCAATAATACCTTCATCCTTGAGAATCTTGATGGTGAAACTTTAGAACTGCTTGTTAATGTGCAATACTTAAAACACTACTTCCAGTTCTAAAGAATAAGCATCATTTCATTATGAATATGGGAGTGAAATCATTTTACAAATGCTATAGTATTTCAGTTTATGCAAAGCAATATATGACTCCATTCCCGAAGTGAAGGCACTAATATGGTTCTTAGTGCTTCTGTGGCAAAAGCATTATCCCTGGGTGGAGCCAGATGTTGTAACTTGTATATTTTTTGTTTCATTCAAAAAATCACTTGAAAAATATTTTGAAAAAAAGATAATGCAAGAGGGAGATGTAATAAATTGTATATTGGAATCAGAAACACAAAGGAAACAAAGTAATATATCACAATCGCAAAGATGCAGCGGGAACTTATAAAGTTACCACGGGAATCACCGATCACCATTTGCGATAAAGGCGTATCTTGAAAACTGTGCAAAGACTTTGGAAAAGGAGGAAAAGGTATCATTTCACATTTTATATGTATTTCTATTATAAAATATTATAAGCATTGAACAATTTGGACCTAAAACTTATATATATTACGTTTTAAATTTTTGACGAGTCCGTGGTCATTGCATAATGTTTTATATATGTGTATGTGGTATGCTGATTCCAATTGCAACAGGACAGACCCAATAGTTTATATATGATGTGTTTTATAAGTCCAGTAGGTCCGCAATATCGCGAGGTTTGAGTTCAAGCACCAATTGAAAGCGACGATTGCGGTTGTGATGACGGACCTAAAAAACTCTACATTGCTTTTTATAATTCTTGCGGATCCGCTATATCATAAGTCATTCTTATATATTTTGTTTATGTAGCTTTATATGTATTTCTATTATAAAGGATTATAATAGAAATGCCAGACCCGAAGCACATACATGTTATGATTTATAAGCCCAGCAGGTTCGCAAGGCATACAAAAAATCAGATTTCAAGTTATAAGGTAAGTTTTCAGGCGGAGCAAAAAATGGTAAATGATTTTATTGGAGCTCACCTGATCCCACTCTGTATTCAACACGTAGCAGTCAAGTGGAGAGAGGAAACTGCCCATTTCAGGCGGGTATTCTTCAGGCTTATGTCCCACCTGAAACCTTTATAGACCGTCTAATCTGAAAAGCGCAGATCTACGATGGGGATGAATCGGCGGGAAGGTATACTTCAAAAATTGTGCGAAGCCCGTATTAAAAGTGAAAAGGCATGTTTATGGCATATTTTCATTATAAAAGGTATATAATGAAAAAGCGCAAATATGAAGGATATATGCATAAGTCCAACACTACCATAGTTATGAGGCTTAAGGGTGCGTAAAGTTAAGTTTGCAATGATATATCGAGTCGATTGCGATTTGCAATGGAAGTCAACGGAGTGTTGTATGGATGGATTTAATAGATTTATAAAGCAATATTAACTCTTTTGAGTTCCCTATTAATCAAAGGTTCGCATTAATTTCGTTGTGTAAACGGAAAATCAGGGTTAGAGCTGAAGCTGAAGAGGAAGACAATCGGGTATATTTTCTTTTGTATTTTTGCCAATCAAAATGCCCGGTACATATGTAAGCCCAGGATTACACAAGATAAACACATTTCATTACGGCTAAAGCGAATTAAACATCATTAGGGCATATACAGAGGAACTTGGCAAAGGATTAACAGAGCAAGCTAGCAGTTATAATCCCCTTCTAAATCCAGTTATGTTCTTGTTATTTCATGTTCTTTGAGGTGTCTTTTACCCTATGTAAAATTCTGTAATAGTTTTTACTTCATATAGTTAGAAAAGCAGTTAGATAGTTTGGGCAGTTTCAGAAATCAACAAGTGTTCCACAATGTATAAAAAGAGGAAAATTTACTAAGAAAGGGTTTGAACTTTGGAGAACCCGGAGACTAGGCCACTGTATTCCTAATATCATCGTTGATTAATGAAAGAATCATAAGTTTCCATGAGTTGTTGCATATAATTTTGTAAGCTTCTCTATCATGTTTCATGCTATCTTTTATTCTTTTCAAGTATAGTAATGAAGTTGCAGATCTTTATTTGCTTATGTAGATAAAGTTAAAATTCCTTAAAAGAGCGCTCCTATACTTGAAGTCCTCACTTCCTTTCTAAGTTATAGATAATAGTTTCTGTGAAATACTAGCATATTGTCTATGATTTAGTCTCATTATCATAGTTCCTCTAAGTTACGGATAGTAGTTTCTATGAAAGATCAGCATATTATCTTTAACTTCTCCTTCAAACTTTCTTCATTCATCATTTATATCTAGCAACAAATGGAATTCCAAGATGTTCTGGTCATCCATGTATTAAGAGTTAAAGACCAAGTTTTCGAGGTCCTTCATTTGAGAACACAACAAACAATAAGTGACAGTAAATAATATTTATTAATGTCTTAAGCACAATTTCCCCACAGCTAGGAAATTGGTTTCTTAAGGACAAGAGGTGAGACCTTAGAAGTTTCACCAGAAAATAATATATTTAACCCATCATTTAAGCCCATGTAGACACATAGTGGATGAGAAGAGGTAGGGCCATGGGGGGGGACAAAACTCAACCCATGGCAGTGGAACCATGTTAGGGCAGGTGCATTTTTCGTGATAGATTCCATTGAATATTTTGCAAGAATATTATTGGAATATTTTGTAAGTGGCATAACCATATGAATTTTATAGTCATTTTTCATGAAACATTGAGACGAATCCACTGGTGTAGTGAGAATTAGGATTTGAGCAGCCAATTTTTGGGTCATCCCCGAATGTGAGGTGTTTCCATGTACTTTAATTGTATTTTCCATTATTTTTCTAAGATAATAAAGTGCCCTCACCACTTTGAAGTTGGGCTTGGATGTGTAGCTCACGCATTGTGAGTGAACTATGTTAACAAATCTTGGTGCATTGTTTATAATGTCTTATTTTTATGTTTTTTTCATGGATGTTTTATTTATGGTATTTTCATGCTCTTGTTGGAAGTAATACTGAGAGGGTGGGTGAATTAGTATTTACAATTAAATAATATTCATTTCCCCATTAGATTTATATACGCTACTTCATTGAAGTGAACTTTCGTGTGCACGCAACTATGATTAAGGAAACTAGCATATACCTAGAGAACTTATGATTTAGTCAATTTATCATGTGTTGATTATTAATCCTTGCATTAGTATCTTATTATACAGTAACTATGTGTAGAAATAATATAATAAACCATCACACATAAGCAACACACATGAACACCAAGATTTAATGTGGAAACACAATGCAGGAGAAAAACCACCTATTGTCGTCGTCTCTGTCTTCTTTTAATATAAATAAAATATGTTTACAATCTTATATTGGTGCAGATTCATGCCAGTACGCAGGCACCCACCTGAAGAAGGCTACAACCTTCTCTCATTCTCTAGATTCTACTGGAAGGGAGCTACTACCCCCTAGCTCTTGTACTAACCGATATGTTTACTAGTACGTAGGCACCAACCTTCTCTCTTCCTCCAGGGACTACGTTTCATTAATTTTCAGACTGGATGCTCCTGGTACACAACAACACACTATGAAGGCCACGTTTCATCAAATTTTCACACTGAACCCATCAGAAACTTTGAAGCTCAAACTCTATAGTAATAACTACATCAACTAACAACCAGTCAATCTGAATAGTCAAATCACTGTCACCAGAACACTGTGTTGAACCCATAAACCTGCATCATCTTTCAGAACTAGCTACAACCATGCATCAGAATGTATATGCTACTTATGAACCCAACTTGCATGTATATGCTACTTCATGTAACAAAACCTGCGTATACCTCCATAACTATTGAATCATAAAAAAATTTGAATCAAATATGTACCAGTCAGTAATATTTTGAACATCAACTATCAATTTGTAGAGATATATCCAGTTAGCAGTAAAGATAACCCTTCTCACTTAATCAATCAATCAATCAAACACAAACTCCTTATGCATTCAGTTTTACTTTCAGATCTAAGAAGACTTCATTGACAAACAACAGCATTGATTAGATAGATCAGTAATTTCTAAACGACGGGATTTTCTTTTGCATAGGCTACTTGGAAGAGTCGAATATGTGTGTAAACATGCCTTTATCAAGGCGAACCAACATATATATCTGCAAATATTAAATTACAACTTCGTTGTTATTCTAGACTTCAAACATACCTAGATCATGACATTTAAAGAATAAAACATGCATACGCAATCAGATCTAGCCCAACCAAAATCAGATCATACAATGATAAGTCATTTCAGGTCTCATGATCCTGATCCAACATTGTATCCAAGGTGCACAAAATATTTCAAATCATATCGTAATCATAACCCCTACAACATAAAATATAGAAGTATTCCTAAGAAACCTTTTTTCTTGCACACTTGGCCCTTTGATATTCTCCTCCTTATATAGTTTTGGCCTTCCTCAATACCTCAAACCAAAACAACACTTAGAGCCTGTGGTATTCTTGTACGGGATCAAATAGCCATTACTCTGCTCAATATTGTGGGCTAATACCATGGTATTGACCCTTGGTATTCCTTACTCTTGAATTTTCTTGATTTTCCATCCCATATGCGCTTTTCCTCTTGTGAAAGTGCGTGCATATGTATATGCTCTTTTTGTTCCGTGAACCTACATGTATACGCTACTTTTTCAAGATGAACCTACATATACATATTAAACTGACTTAAAGCATCATTTTTCTTCAACTTCTCGTTGATCTGTATTCCTTTGCTCCAACTTCCTGTTCTTCTGTACCAATGCCCTGTTACCTCTGAATTGACCTATTCCACTGTGAGTTGCCTTTTATCAAATCTGAACTGACTTGTGAATGAGTTGCCATCAAGGACAACACCTATATCATAATGCCAACAATATTCCCCTTTGGAATTGATGGAAACCATATTGGTGTTGATTACTGCAAGTTGTAGAAACTGTTAGAGATATCAAGCAACACCAAGATACTCTCCCCCTTTGACATCAAGGGCAAAAATTGGGTCAAGATATTTTACCCCTTTGAAATACACTATGATGTTCATGCTCCCCCTGAGTATATGCAGAGTCTGTAGGTATATGTTTTACAAGAATAACATGACTCTATAACTCAACTAAGTGAGTATGACCTCCCTAAGATCAATTACTCATACAGACATCAATCACCCAACCAAGTGGGGATACACCAAATTTGACTCATCCACCCAATCAAGTGGGGATATACCAATTGTTTATACATGACTGAAATAGCACTTAGTACATCATCCTTCCCATGCATAGTTGGGATACAAATTACATTATATGTCCAATAGGACTCATTAAAAATAGACATATTACACCCTAGATGACCTATGCAACAATTGATATGAATATTTGAAACCCTAGCTGAAATCGGTAACCATGATACCAACAATGCAGAATGTTTGATAAGGCTAATTCTCCCCCTAAACTTTTACTACATGTACATTGTCAACAGATTATTCATCAAGGCATCTTCATCATTCAAATAAAAATCAATGAATAAATCATATCACCAGACTGTAACCATCAATATCAGACTAAGCACCCATATCAGAGTCTGGCCCACTGTTTTTCTATCAGAAAAAACATATATGCTCCTTCAACCACAAAAACTAGTGTATATATGCGACTATCCTTCATGAAAACTGCTTATAGGAACCTTCCTCTGAAAAACTAGATTTAGGAACAGGATGATGCAGAAACTACTCCCAGCTTTTGTCTGAGATATTCAAATGTTTCTCTGGGAAGCAATTTTGTGAATATATCATCAACCTATTCTTTGGAGGGAACATACTCCAATTTAACCTTTTGTTCAAGCACTTGTTCTCATAGAAAATGGTACTTAATGGGTATATGCTTGGTCTTGGAGTGCATGACTGGATTTTTTGAAATACTGATGGCACTTGTATTATCACATAAAATAGAGATGGGTGGAGTACATGTGATTTGAATATCTTGCAGTGTTTGCATCATCCAAAGTAGTTGTGTGCAGTAAGATGCAGCAACCACATATTCTGCTTCAACTATAGATAAGGCAATTGAACTCTGTTTCTCTCTGAACCAAGACACTAATCGCGATCCCATATAGAATGCACTTCCACTAGTGATTTTTTTATCATCAACATTTCCTGCCCAATTTGCATCTATATATGCGTGAAGAGTAAGATTTATATATTTAGGATACCATAGACCAAAGTCTTGAGTTCCTTGAAGATATTTGAATATTCTTTTTACTACCAAAAGATATGATTCCTTTGGATTTGCTTGGACCCTTCCAACAGTTCCTACTGCATGCATGATATAAGGTCTAGTACCTATTAGATAGAGTAGACTTCCAATCATAAATCTGTATGTTGGTTGATTCATTGTAGGTGATTCATCGTTAGAATTGATATTGCATCATGTTACCATTGGAGTACATATTGGTTTATAATCTTCCATTTCGTACTTCTTCAGAATCTCCTTGAGCTATTTAGTTTGTGAAAGAAAAATGCCATCTTTTGTTTGTTGTACTTGTAGACCAAGAAAATAAATAAGTTCATCAATTAAGGACATTTCAAATTCTTGTTGCATAACCAAAGCAAAGTTATGACTCATAGATTCTTCATTGCTATCAAAGATGATATCATCAACATAAACAACAATAATTAGCAGTTTATCATTTTCAAACCCTTGTGTATAAGTTGCTATCTGCAAAACCTTTTGTGAAACCTTGTTGTTGTAGATATTTGTCAAGATGAAAATACCAGGCCCTTGGAGCTTGTTTCAGACCATATAGAGCCTTTTTAAGCTTGCATACAAGTTTTGCATCATTTCCTAGAATGAATCCTTTTGGTTTCTCAATATAAACTTCTTCTAAATCCCCATTAAGAGAATTTGATTTTACATCCATTTAATATACTTTGAATTTTCGAAAACTTGAAAGAGAAAGAAACATTCTTATGGCTTCAAGTGTGGCAACAGGTGCAAAATTTTCTTCAAAGCCTATATCTTCTTGTTGAGCATACCCTTTACAAACAAGTCTTGCTTTGTTTCTAATAACATCTCCATTTTCATTCAACTTATTCTTAAATATTCATTTTGTTCCTATAACATTTTTATCATGAGGTCTAGGAACTAATTCCCAAGTATCATTGTTTTCAATTTGGTCAAGTTCTTCATCCATGGCCTTAACCAAACTTCATCTTTGCTAGCTTCATTTACATTATGTGGCTTTGTGGAGGATATGATGCTAGATAAATGGAAGTTCCTGTAAGAGTTATTCTTGTTTTTACTCCAGACCTTTTTCTCCTATAATTTGAGATTTTGGATGATTCTTTTCAACATTTCTGGAGGGAGTCTCTTCCCTGTCTATTGTATCTTCTTCTGATGCTTCATTGGTTTCTTCCTTTATATCATTTTGATTTGATATGGGTAATCATTCACTGTCTTCCTCACTGTCATATTCCTTTGTTGATTTCATATGTTCCAAATTTCTGCATGCTTCATCAATAACTACATCAATGCATTCAACAATTTTCCAAAGTCTTTTATTATAACATTTGTATCCTTTACTTCTGGATGAATAACCCAGAAGAATTACTTCATCTGCTCTAGGTCCAAACTTACCAAGATTTTCATCAGTCCTTTTGATGAAACATTTGCTTCCAAAAACTCTAAAGTGTTTGAACATTAGCTTTGTTGAGAATAGTCACGGCAGTGAATGCAGCTTCACCCCAGAAGGTGGCAGGAGTTCCAAATTCATCAAGCATAGATCGATCCATTTTTTGAACCATTCTGTTCATTATTTCCACTACACCATTTTGTTGAGGTGTTCTAGCAATAGAGAACTACCTTTTTATTCCATGTTGTTCACAAAAGTCAAATAATTCATCTGATATGAATTCTCCCCCTCGATCAGATCTGAGACATTTGATTTTTCGATCTGATTCATTTTTAACTAAAGCTTTGAAGGCTTTAATATTTGTGAATGCTTCATCTTTATGCTTTAGTAGACCTATCCAACACATTCTAGAGAAATCATCAATGAATAAAATAAAGTATTCTTCTCCACGAGGTTACTTTTTCCTTGTTGGTCCACACAAATTAGTATGGATGAGTTCAAGAGGCTTACTTACAGATCCTTCTTTTTCATAAAAAAGAACTTTGGTTTTCTTACCAAGTTGACATGGTTTGCAAATGGTATTTTCTGGGATGCTAATATCTGGAAAATCATGAACCGCCTTGAGCCTGTATGCTTTTCTTAATTGAGAAAAGCTTATATGCCCCAATCTTCTGTGCAATAACCAGTTTTCATATGTTTTTCTTAGATAGCATTGTTTTTTTCCTCCTTGCAGTATGTGAAGATTGCTTGGAGTTATTGTACCTTTGATTACAGTCTTTCCTGTATCAAGCTCATGAACCACACATCTGTTTGATCGAAACACAACTTCATTTCCTTGATCACACATTTGACTGACACTCAACAAGTTATGTTTTAAACCATCAACATACATGACATTTCCAGCTTTAACCTTTTCTTTCAAATAAATAGAACCGTTACCTTTAATGATAGTCAGTGTGTCATTTCCAAAAGAGGAATTCTTTTCTTTTTCTAAAGCATTATATGAATGAAGTTTCTCTTTATCACTTGTCATGTGTTTAGAACATCCATTGTCAATGTACCACTGATTTTCTTGTCCTTTTGCAAACAGAGCTATGACACATCTTTCTGATTGAATTTCCTTCTTTCTCCATACCTTGGAATTTGATGATGTTTTATCCTTTTGAAGTGTTGGGCAAAATTTTCTCCTGCATTCAGATTATTTATGAGCAAAGTTATTACAAATCGAACATTCAATTTCATCTTCAAGAGGAGAAAATTTATTATAAGAACTTTTCTTGATTCCTGTTACACTCCTTTGATTTCGTGCTTCTGTAATCATGATAGTTTTGTAAGCAACACATTGAGTAGCCTTATATCCAAAGTTATGACATGAAAAGCAGTGTCCATTAAAGTAGTTTATGTGATCATAGAATCTTTTGGTATTGTTTACATTTTGGTTGATGCTTCTATTGATGTTCATTCTTGGAGTAGATTGAGCATGATTTGCCTGATGAGTACTTTTAGGATTTCGTTGATGATTAACATATTGTTCACTGGTCTTTGTTGCATCAAGATAGCTTTTGGTGGAGGCTGATGAATTTTGTGATTGGGATGATTCTTCAATATATCCAAGACCGGTCTTTATAAGAGGAGAATGTTGAACCTAGATGATTTCATTTAAATTTTCTGATCCTTTAGCAAATATACGATTAAGAGATTTTGTCTTCTCAAGTTCTTTTCTTAGACCCACAATTTCACATTCTAGTTTTTCATTGTGCTTTTCTCTTTCAGTGAGCTGATGTGTTAACGTGTCTATGATCATATTATTTTCTTCCAAACATATTTTGAGTTTAGTGATTTCTTCAAGAAATTCTTCCTCTTCTAAGGCATCCAAAAAATCATCATTATCATAAGCCATGAGTAGTTTATAATCTTGTTCAGTTTCATCTTCATTACTATTAGATAATCCATCACTATCTTCATGAGTATAGTAACTTCTTCTATTAACAATGTGTTTTCTATTGTCTTTTGTAGATTCCTTTCCTTTTTCATGATTATCTTTATGAGGATGTTTTGCAGCATAATGGACAACTCTACCACAAGCAAAGCATTTGAATGGTAGCTTACCTCTGAATCTTCTGGAACCCCGTTGAAGCTTTTTGACAAAGTTTACCTCATCTTCTTCTTCTGAAATATATTCCAATTCATTTTTCTCTTCCTTTTCTTTTCCCTTTGCTGAAGCTTTCAAAGTGGCTTCTCTCATATCTGATGGACCTCCTTTCCTCATGTTGGCCCTCGTTTTTAATCAAATTTTGCTTATTAAAATACACCTAATTTCCATGTTATCCATCCGTTTACTATCCATATACACCCTATTTTGACCAATTTATGCATATCCAGGTATATAAATTAAGTTTTGCAATTTTTAGATGTTTTTACAAAAAATGGATTTTAAGTGCATTTTTGGACAAGATCATAAATTCTCGTAATGGCTCCATTGACATCATACTTGCAGGATGCCTGGGCACAAGCTGAGCACATTTCTAGAAATATTGGGAACTAAGAATGGATGTGTACCTATTGGTTTGGTCAAACCGAGCTAAAACGGGCCCAGTTAACTCTGGTCAAACATGATCTGTTGTCCAAAAAATCCCTAGGAAATAGGCCAAAATTAGTGATTTTGGGGATTTTTCCAAATTTTGTGTAACTGAATGGGTGGATTCGACCAGGATAGATGGGATTAAGATAGATAAGGTTGTTAGATACTTTTTAGTCAATTTTTTTTATTATTTCTCTATTTAAGCCAAGACTATTGAAGGCTTAAGCATGTAGAATTTATGTAAATCTGATTTTGAGACTCTTTGAAGACAGAAAGTTAATTGAAAAACTTGTTCATTTCAATTTGTTCTTCATGCTTTTTTGATTTACTAAAGTTTCTGTAGCTGATATTTCTTCAAGTGTGCAAGGTAAGGGTGGAGGGCCCCCACACCAAGCTAACTGCACTTCTTGGTTAAATTTTCATATTTTTCATAAATTAGTTCTTGTTTCAAATGTATTTATATGTGTGATGATTGTTGAATGAATATTGGTTTAATTCTAATATACATATGAAGGGACACACAGGAATTTAAGTTAATTTCCCCTTCTATTTGATCTTGAACTAAAACATAATTTCATTCTCCTTTTCTGATTTGAAGTTATTTATGCATTTCTGGTTTGAAGCAAGAATTGTGAAGAAGGACAACTTGGTCCTCCTTAGTTAGGAGCCTCTTCTTTTACATCTTCTACATCATAAACCATTGTTAATTAGTGTTTTTTTTTTTTTCTCTTCATGGAAATAGTATCGTAGGGAAGGACAATCAGGTTCTCCTAAGTTAAGAGCCTCATCCCACATATTATTTAAGTGAATTAGAAATTACTTAATTAGAGTTTATATTTGTGATATGCATTTCTTTGAATATTTATAATTCATCTTCTAAAATTGACTACCATTGGAATCCATAGATTTTGGACATGCTTCTAAATTCTACAAACCCGGATTGATAATGAAATACTTGTGTTAATTTACTCAATAAATTGACCCAACATTTTCGCACCGTTATTGGGGAAGCATACTTCAATACAGTTAATCAGGAAGATTGTTTAAAAATAATAATAATAATAAAAACAAAAACACTTTTCATTATGGTTATTTGTGTTTAGACATGGAAATTAGAAAACTACATTCTCAAAACAAAACCCAAAAAAAAAGTAACTAATCCAATTGCAAGACAAGACCTAAAAAATGATGTTAAAGAAGTCATTTAGAGGAGGGTACGCCACCACAAAGATCTTCTCAAATCCTTGTCCACAATTTAGAATGGTCACTAGGGATGAACCTTCATTTCAGAAGTTAGAAGAGGAAAAAAACATCCATGAAGATGATCCATAGGAAGAGAATCTAGAACTTTCTTCTA
The DNA here is from genome assembly GCA_000404065.3 of Pinus taeda. Taxonomy (NCBI): domain Eukaryota; kingdom Viridiplantae; phylum Streptophyta; class Pinopsida; order Pinales; family Pinaceae; genus Pinus; species Pinus taeda. The sequence continues at coordinate 6,613 of APFE031252906.1, read as the reverse complement.
GCTATCTTTGTAAGGAGGTGAATGAGTCATGGATCACATGAAATGAAAATCAAACATTAGAGCCAGAAATTGAATAATTTCTAGCATGTATATCACAAGATCCCTTGTGCATACAAGATTTTGAACAAGTACCACAATAAGAGTTTTGTGTTATGACAATTAACAAGAGCAAAGCAAACAAAGATCATCTTAAAACTTGGTTTCAACTAGTCATTAGGTCATAACACTACTCCATTTTAATATCTTTTAGCATCAAATATTTATGATCAAATAATTTTTCATGTCCAAACATTCATTAAAGTATATTTTTCAAATTTGGATGTGAGTTTACTTATGATCTTGTTACGAAAATGGATGCATTGGAAATTCTCTTATACTTGAGAGAATGACTTATTTTTCTACAATAGAGTAGGATAGAATAACATAAATAAATAAATAAGTAGAATGATTTCACAATAAGGCTTTTGGTTTAAATTCTCATGAATAAAATTTCACATCATTGTTCAATACTTGTTTGAAAGGAATACATGGAAAAATGCAGTAAGAACAATCCTATTTTGGGTAACCATATAGGATCATTTTGAAATCATTTTTTTTTTAATATTCTCTTAAAATCTAGTTTTAAATCCATTTTTGAAATTTTCAATTTATATCACAAATAAAAATGTGATCAAAATCAAAACTAGATCTCAAGTGAAATGTTGAAGGCAAAGTTAGTACAACCTTGATTTGAGGTATCTAATGGAAACATTTTTACCTGAAATTCATAGGGAAGATAGCCCTTGGAATATAGTTTCAAAATAAATTTTAATCATCTCAATCGGGTATCATATGAAAAAAATATTTTTAAAATAATAACTTCTTCTCAAAAAATCCGCATGGTGACAATTCTAGATATTGATTGTTCATTGACATATTTAACATACCAAATCATCCTCTTTTAAAAACCTGTCTATATGGGAGATATATATTCAAGTCTAGATCAGTACACAATTTGAATCATCCCATTTGGAGGTCAAGTGAAAAATTTATGCCACATTTAGTGTCTGCAGTTTTCAAATCAGCATGGTAAAACTCTACCTCCTAGGTTTGTTCACCACCAATTTTGTGATATCAAGCCTAAGAATTTTTAAAACCTGTTTCTACTAGAAAGACAAAAATGAATCTACTTTAATCTCCAAGTGGAATCACATCGATTCTATCTTTAATGAAAAAGTTACACTTCAAATACTGACTGTTGATCTAGTCACAAATTCACAAGCAGCATCATTCTCCAATTTACTTTTTCTCCAGTCATTTTGCAAGATCATTCTCCATAAGACTTGAGGACAAGTCTCAAGATCAGCAAGAGGGAAGATTCATAAAAATAAAACCATGCAATGGTTTGATAAGGGACCTGAATAAAGAACCTGCATTCACATTTATTAGTTAGGGACCTGAATAAAGAACCTGCATCCACATTCATCAATGAGGGCCCTGAACAAGGACCATATAAAAGGGACCTGAATATCAGATGAAGAAATCAATGTCTACATTCCATCAAAGAATATCCTTGAAGAACCATCATCATGAGCCAAAGATGAACCAGTAAAGGACATCATCAGTTAGCATTGACATCAAGCTATTATGGAAGTACAAGTATAGTAAGTGTAAAAAATTGCTCTTAGAACCTTTGATTTTTGAAAAAAAATCTAGAAATTGATCAAACTAGTTTAACTTGATATGAATTCCACTACATTTACTATTCCACATTTATCCCATTAACTTCATCATAATAAACTATATTACAAACTATCATCTACCCTACTCCTACCATGCAAAAATCATTTCCCTATACATTATCCTACCATACAAAAAAATATCATTTCCCTATACATTTTTATAAGAATTTTTGATTGAAAAATAAGGGCAATGTTTTTCCCCTTAGAAATTTTGTTGACCTACATGAACCATACAAAGGTTAAATGTAAAAAAAAAAAAATGATTTTAAATGACCTGTCCTACGGTCATTTTAAAACAAATTTAAGACATAAGAGACAAAGTGACAAAGTATGGGTGCTAAGGTATATGCCTAAAGATATATGCGAAGAATTACAATGAAAAACATGCCAAAGAAAAAATGAAAAAGGAACTAATGGCAATATAATACAAAGTGGGCATGAAATATAATGAAAGGCATGTATGAAGCAGTCATGATAAAAAAAATATGATGTTGCAGTGACAATACATGCCTGTGCACTGTGTAATCCAATGGACGTAGTCACGGGGAGGATGCAGTCATGGTAGGTACAATGAGCATTGAGTTGGCATAATTGAAATGGTCAAATAAAGTTCAAATGCTCTGAAAAATAATTATAGTGCTCTATATTACGTTTTCTTTTTTTCATAGTCCAGACCTGCATTACATATTCCTTTCACCATCACAACTCAAAGTAAGCCCAGGAAAGAGATTTCAACGTTGTGTATGGTCAAAACCTTGTGAGAGAAATCAGAATTGAGAGATATGCATAGCACAGTGCTAAAGAAGAAGTGTGGAAATAAGTAGGAAAGTTGAACATTGGTATTAATGAAGATGATTACAAGTTGAGATCTTTGATACGCCAATTTGACCAAGCTCACCAACAAATTCCAGAAAATTTGCAGAATGAAGAGGAATACAAGTTAATAGCTCAGAATCATCTTCAAGTCACTGCCAGATCAGAAAATTTTTAAAATCAAAGAGGAGAATTTTGTGAAATTTTTTGAAAAATGGAGCAAGCGGAGTTGACTGGGATTTAAGCCAAGAGATCTGGCAATCATGTAACAAGAACACACCACCTAAGTGCAGAGATCTCGTGAAGCAAGAAGGTAAGAGAAAAACCCAGTTTTTTCTCATAAATGCAATGGATATTTAGATAAATAAATCTCGGATTTCAAGTTATAAATTAGTGCCTTTGCCATTGTTTAAAACTTGTCACTGCCACCATTCACTCTAACTCTGCCACCAATAAACACGTAGTTTCCATTGGTTTAATGAATGAATCCTTGTAAATATTGATGGAGATTTCTGATTGAAATGGGACTATCTAAACACAGTGACTCAAGTTATCTCAAAGATATCTCAAAAATCACTTCCAGATCAGGTAATCCCATAATTTTCTCATGCATGGTTACACACAGAGTTTTTGATTTCGATTTTTATACAAACAGAGAACAAAATTCTTCTTAATTTTAACATAGTGGGCATAATTCATTACATTCATGTATGGTTGTGTGGGCAAATTCATTTCATTTATGTCCACAGTGAGAATTTTTTAAACCAATAAGGGATTTTTGATGAATTTTGGCAAAAATAGAGATTGCGTTATAAGTTGAGTAATACAAACATGATCAAAATGTTTTTGTATACAGAGAGCAATGTTTTTATGGATTTGAAAATGCAGCGAAGCCATTTCATGAGTTATTTGATGAATGTTGACATATTTATAGTGAGCCATTCTTTGAAAAAAATTGCACACGATGAGCTTAGATCATTGCAGAATGACTGCATGGTGATTTTGTCTTAAAGAGAGGAGAAATTATGTGAGAATCGAAGAGCAAAAAGACATTGTGACATAAAAATAAAAATAAAGAAAATAAATAAATAATAAAAATAAAAATAAAAATTCTACACAATCAATTCAAAAACAGAGAAATTCTACATTAGAGATAGAGGAGTTTTTTTAAATTTTGATGAACCAGAGGATAGAATATAAGAACTAGATTAATAAAAACATGTTTATTATGTTTTTATAATCTTTCTATATCAAAATTTTGTGTTTGTGGAAGCAGTAAGTTCTTTTTTTTTTTTAGGATTGGTTTCATCTCTTTGTCAAGGGCATTAGAAAAGAGGTAAGAAGGATACTGGAGAAGAATTTGAAGAGAGAAAATAACACATACAAGAAAAACTTTGTTTATTTACATAGTAAATTATTTTTATTAGAGCAGCAGACTCCTTTTTGCAGCAGAAGAGAGAAGACACAGAAATTGAAGGAAGAGAAGGATGATTTTTATTTTCCAGATTTCGATTTTTGAAGAAGATTATGTAGCTAAGCATAATTATGATCGCCTTGTAGGTTGATTTTCATTTTCCAAGAATCGATTTCTCAAAAGGTAGTGAATGAATGAGTGGTTATGTTGCATGCAGTGGTTACCTTAAGCATTCTCTAGCATTCAATGTCTCCAAATAAGTTCACCTTCAACATTTTGATTTCTCCAACATAAATTAAATCTCCAGCATTCAATTTCTGAGAAGGTGAAGAAGGTGAATTTAATAAAAAAAAAATACTTGTTCAGATTTATGAAAATTGCCCATTTCCAGAATTTGATTTTTAAAAAAAACCAGTGAGTGGTGGTGTTATTAAATTTAAAAGCAACATTCAAAATTTCAAAATGGTTTGTCTCCAGAAATCAATTTCCAATTGAATGCATGCATTGGTTAATCTTCCAAAAATTGATTCCAAATTGAATGATCATGGAATTTTATTTAGTCCCAAAAATGCATTTCGATTTTAGAAAGCCACTATTTTTTGTTGTTTTTCCTGAGAAAACTAAAATGAAATTTGAAAAATGAAAACATGGGTTTTCTTCATAATTAACCCAATTAGACTCCATATGGACATTTTTCTCAAATTCATTGCTATTTGGGATATTTTTATGGTTCTTTCAACCCTTATTTTGTAGATTGTGTGGGCAAGATAGTTGCTAAGTTGAAAGTGAACGCCTAGTCATAAAAAGGATTGGCACAAGTTATTTTGCAGTGGAATTATACAAGAAGAAAACCCCCTACACAAGTGAAAGAAGCTTTGAATTCTTCGATTGACGTTTTCTCTATGACTGTGAGACATTGCAAGATTGGCTTCTTTTAGTGAAGATGTGAGGGCAAATGGATATTAGCTTCTTTAAGTGAAGTTGTTGATATTGCTAATATGAGAGGGACATGAATGTTGTGTCAGAATGTACTACAAAATTCAAGTCGTATTTGTTATCTTCCCAGAAGCTTCTCATCCAAAATTATTTATTGGTGTTATTTATAGTGTTTTATCATCAGAGGAAGAATAATGTAAAGTTTTTGTATTTGTTTGTTGGTGGTGAAACCTCATCACACATCAGAGACATTTTTGTTCCCATCACTCTGGAATACATAGGCCAAGCCAAAAAAATTCCACTGATAGGTGAAGATTACTACAAACAACAGCACTTTAAAGAGAAAGGATGGAAGCTCTTTTTAGAAAAACTGAATAAAGGAAGGAAAGAAAACATGAGGGTCTTAACATCCTTTTACAGGCATCTCATCAGGAAACTTCAACATCAGGAGCCATAGTCACAGGTACATCAGCACGGCAATCATCATACAGAAGCAAAAGGTCAAGGAGACAAAGGCAAGCATGAGGACATGCTTGAGGGTAAGCAAGGGGGAGATGTTGGCCCTCATTTTTTAATCAAATTTTTCTTATTAAAATACACCTAATTTCCATGTTATCCATCCATTTACCATCCATATACATCCTAAATTTTTACCAATTTATGCATATCCAGGGATATAAATTAAGTTTTGCAATTTTTAGATGTTTTTACAAAAAATGGATTTTAAGTGCATTTTTGGACAGGACCATAAATTCTCATAATGACTCCATTGACGTCATACTTGCAAGACACTCGGGCACGAGCTGAGCATATTTATAGAAAGCTTGGGAACTAAAAATGGACGTGTATCTATTAGTTTGGTCAAACTGAGCTAAAACAGGCCCGGTCAAGTCTGGTCAAACATGACCTATTGTCCAGAAAATCCCTAGGAAATAGGACAAAATTAGTGATTTTTGGGGATTTTTCCAAATTTTGTGTAACTGAATGGGTGGATTCGACCAGGATAGATGGGATTAGGATAGATAAGTTTGTTAGAGACTTTTTAGTCAAGTTTTTTTTATTATTTATCTATTTAAGCCAAGGCTATTGAAGGCTTATGCATGTAGAATTATGTAATCTGATTTTGAGACTCTTTGAATACTGAAAGTTAATTGATGAACCTATTTCATTTCAATTTGTTGTTCATGTTTGGTTGATTTACTGAAGTTTCTGTAGCTGAGATTTCTTCAACCGTGCAAGGCGAGGGTGGAGGGCCCCCACACCAAGCTAAGTGCACTTCTTGGTTACATTTTCATAGTTTTCATAAATTAGTTCTTGTTTCAAATGTATTTAGATGTGTGATGATTTCTGAATGAATATTGGTTTAATTCTAATATACATATGAAGGGACACACAAGAATTTAAGTTCGATTCCCCTTCTATTTGATCTTGAAATAAATTGAATTTCATTCTCCTTTTCATGGTAAATTTTAGGGGCGAATGTTCGCCCTTTGGCGAAATTAAGGGGTTTTAAATTTTTAATGGGCGAATATTTTGTATCATAGTACATTTTTACAAATCACCTCAAATAGCCCACCTTATTTTAAGGGAGAGGGTAAAAAAGGTAAGTTTAGCCCTTGAAATTAGGAGTTACAACCTTCCATTCGCCCATTTTCAAGAATAGGTTTTATTTAAGTGAATCCTATGGGTCAAATACCATATTATAAAAGAGGTATGGTAAATTAATAAA
>APFE031252902.1:0-11997 GCA_000404065.3 Pinus taeda | reverse complement strand
TTGTGTGTATGTAAATACTTTATTTCTAAAATGAATTAAAGTTTGTCAAGATCACAAGTACTTGAAAAATTGAAACTAGAGATTCATGTGTTGGTATTTCTAGTCTATGTTCTTTAGTGATTGTTTCCTTTCAGTATTTCATTTGTTGTATTATCTTCAATGTTTGAATGTAATCAAAGGATTCAAAATTCGCCTTTGATGCTCTGTTTTCAATCACAATATCTATTGATACAAAATGAATGGAAGAAGCATACAAGTAGTCCAAATATTTTCTTCCAATGATTCATATCATATCTTGAACACTTTAATGATATTGCAATAGGTAATTTGTATTGTCACATAACACTGAAGCATTGCAAAGTTTAGGCCATAAGAATCGTCATTTTTTAAACATGGATTCCAAATAATTCTGAAAATTTAGAGGTATTGGTCATTAACATACTTGTCTGCAACAATGTCGTCTAGTGTATCATTGTTAATGTTCATATGATCTTTCAAGTAGTTAATATTATCATCATCCTCATCTTTACGTTCATCATCTTCATCATCATTGAAATCTAGCTGTAGGCCATGCACATTGTTTCGAGATGTATTTGGCTCATCATTTTCTATACCATCTATATTGTTCTCTTCTGTAACATCATCTAACTTTGTATTGTTGTTTTCATGTGCCTGAACATAAACAACTTCAACATCATCTACAACTTTGTATTGTTGTTTTCATGTGCCTAAACATAAACAACTTCAACATCATCATAGATGTCAATTTCCTTGATGTTCTCTAATCCCTCTCGCCATCATTGTTTTTTTTGTAGTGATGTCTAATATCAATTAGAACGAACGACATGAGAATATTGTTCTTAGACACGAAGATATACCGGAGAGAAAGACGTCATGATCAACTAACGTTGTGAGCAAGCCTGTTGGATTAAATATGACAACATGTCACTTTTTACACATTATAATAAAATAATTGATTATAACTAATTTATTAAATAATTCACTAGAACTAGAACTACTTTATGAGGTACATAAATTTCTGAAAGCAAAGAGAATACCAATTTATTTACTGACATATAAACTTGCGATCTATAAGACATACCATTTTCGTTTGAATTTTAAAATTATTTATTTATAATTAAAATTTAATTTAAAATATTAAATACACAAAAATCGGAGTGTGGGTTGCATATCACAAACCTTACGTATATAACTTTATCAACGCTTCCCCGCAACAGAGAGCCTAGGAAAAGCAAATGATGACCTATGGAAGACATGACCACGAACACTTGCAAGATATTTGTTCCTCGAATTGAGATTTAGTTAACATTTCATAATTGCTCAAACATAACAACCATATAAACAAATTGAACGTCAACCAGATAAACGAGATTGAACGACGTCTTGTCCGTGGTAGAGAATTATATGGAATGTCTAATTCATGCATAGGAGAACAAAAATAAGTGGAGAAAATATGAATGGCGATGGAGAGAGGGTGTCCAATTGGAATGAATTTCATTATCCTTTTTACATGATAAGTCTGCGTACACGGATATGAAATTAAAGCTGTGCAATTTATTAATCCAAACAAACACCGCGGATTTGCAATATTGACCCTCCATTTATGGGGTACCATACATATTATTAGATAAGAATGACTACCTATTATTCCATCACCCTGAGAGTAGGAGAGGGTTTTTATTTTTTTATATAAATATCAACTGAACTGAATTGAACGAAAGACCAAATCTATTCTATTATGATCCATGCAAACGAGAAGTGACGTCGTCATGAGATCAGGAGGTGGACGTGAATTTGTTTTGGAGACTGTGGACGAGCTTGGCATCGATCTGGAAAGCTCTGGCAAGAACGGAGGCATCAACAGAGGGAGAGGCCCCGAACAGTGCGTTGGCCACCAGCTGAGTTCCTGGATTCTGGCTGCTGAGTCCAGAGATGGCCACTGCGTTGACAGAGCCAATGTTGAGTTGGAAGTGCACAAGGCCTTTGGGGAACACGAACACGTCTCCCTTCTCAAGCTTTGTGGCGATCAATGTGTTGTTAGTGGTGATGAAACCAACTGAGAGAGTACCCTCGATGACCACCAAGATTTCGGTGGCCCGCGGATGTATGTGAGGGGGAACGAGGCCGAGAGGAGTAGCGAAATCAATCCGAACCATGGAGATTCCTAAGGTGTTCAGGCCTGGTAGCTCCATGACAGAGGCTGGCGTTACGTTAAATCCCAACATGTTACTTGTATCTCCCGCTTTGTCTAGGCCCCTCAACATGAAGTCGTATGCTGTAACCATGGCCGCATCCTTGCACGGGAATCCGTTCACAATAACTGCATCATAAATCAAATTAAAACAACATTTAGATGATCACAGTATTGATCACGCATCAGAAATAGAAATACACATCATCAAATGCAAATTACCTTTGCTCTTTAAATCAGCGACGCAAATGTCTTGTAAAGGATCTGGATCACCTGCGCGCACTATAACAACACTATTCGCGTATGACAAGATCACCAGTACTGCAAGGGCTAACGCCGGAAAGGATTCCATGCCTGCAACTCTTTTCTTTTCTTTTCTTCCTTACGATTCGATGCTTCCTCCGCTCCGCTCCGCTTAAATGATAGATGATGCTGCACTGAGTAGTTCGTTGAAGAATGAATTTTGAACGTTCTTCCGTTTCCTTTTTAACGTAGGCGCATATGCCATTTCCAATTTTAGTACAAGTCTCCCCACCCAAGCCAAGCCAAGCCAAGCCAAGCGAGAATGACCCAGTCATGAATGCCGCCTGTATTGACATTAAGAAGCCATATGCTGATCTTAATTTTCCAGCTTTTAATTTCAGTCTCCGTCGAAGCAAGAGTACTGAGTGACGCACTCTTCACGACGCGGCCGGCCGCCTCAGATTAAAATTGTGTGAAACGGAGATAACGCGGATCATTACCCACCAACGCCCCTCTACCGCATATGACCGTTTCAGAATTTTTGGTATTTTTTGGTTTTCACCGCCTTTGCGGCATCCTCATTTTCCCTTCGGGGAGAAAAGATCAAAGGTTCAGTTTCGATGACAAAAATTCAAATGCCCCATTAATATAGAAAATGATTTCAGGACATTGAGTCAATTAACTTACCTACCCACCACTAAAATTCCCTGCGAGCGTAGCAGAAGTTTCTTGGCAAACCTATAATTCCGTGCGAGCGTAGCAGAAGTTTCTTGGGAAACCTATAATAATACATAATTGTCTCCATCAATCAATCTAGCACCACACTTTTTAAACAAGTTTCTTGCGAAACCTATAATAATACATAACTGTCTCCATCAACATGGTATGTTTATCTTGATTGCAGGGTATTCGAAAGGCTTTGTTGGAATGTTTTTTTATGGCCAAGATAATCTGAATTTCCATGTTTATCTTGATTGCAGGGTATTCGAAAGGCTTTGTTGGAATGTTTTTTTTATTGCCGAGATAATCTGAATTTCCAAAAAATTCTACTAGATTTTATCAAAATTTCTATTATTTTCTGCACCAAATTATAATCTAGTTAAACTTCTCTTATTAGAAACTCTTATTGGGCCATCTCTCCGTCCCTGCTCACTTGGATTAGAAACTCTTATTAGGCCCATCTCTCCGTCCCTGCTCACGTGGATCTTGGGAAAATGGTTTGAGGACACGAACCCGTTCATGTGGATCTTGGGAAAATGATTTGAAGACACGAAATTCCCCAAATCAATTAATTTACCTACCCAACACTAAATCTCCGTGGGAGCGTAGAAGTTTCTTGGGAAAGCTAAATAATAATACATAACCTTCCCATCAACAAATCTAGCACCACACTTTTTAGATTTGTCTCAGCAAGGGCATGGTAGCAAGGGCATGGTAGGTTTATTGTCATCCAGAAGTATAACGATTTCCTGTTTCTCGAGCATTCTCTCCTCAGGTCCGGAAAGGGATTTGCCAACTCCTCCAACTACATATGCTAGTAAACGCCATTTATCTTACTTGAAAGGAAACTAACTTACATACCCACCACTAAAATTCACTCGCATTCAGTGCGAGTGTAGTAGTGGAGCCTTAGTGGCAGCAGTGGAGCCTTGTTGGTGGGAGAGCCTTAGTGGTAGCAGTGGAGCCTTGGCCGCTGGAGAATCTTAGTGGCAGTGGTGGAGCCTTATTGGTTGATTAATTCGAGAGTCCCAATGGCTGGGTGTGTCATCAACCTTGGTGATTGAAGCAAGGAGCCTTAGTGGCTAGAGAGGCATTTTTTTCCTCTCGTGCAGAATTGGAGCACCATGAAAATTTTCCCTATTTTCCGCGCTGGATAAAAAAGGGAGAAACACATAATTTGAGGTGTAAAAGCACATTGATCAGCGATATATCGAAGGGATTTTCATCAACATGGGCAGAAAGCATGGATTTGATACCCTAAACCCGCGTTGGTGAAGTTGTGCGCTGATTGCATGGATCGCGTGGATCAATTGTTGTGGATCAACTCAAATCTGGGTCTCTGTAGATCATAGATGCCAAGATCATGCAGATCATTTGGGAGATCATTGTTAAGATCCTGTTGAGGATTGGATCAAAAGTCAAGCCTTGGAGATCGCCCCAGATATTTTTTCCCTTTGGTATGTTTCTCCGTTTTTTTGAGATCACCTTTGCTGGCGTAGTTTTTTGTTGTTCACTAGATCGATTGTTGGAGATTGAGGATCTTGAGGTAGATCCATAGATCGATCCTGTCATAATGAAAAATAATATGGCAAAAGCGTACCTGAATGAGAGCAATAAGCTCGATGGGTCGAACTAAACAAATTGGAAATTCCAATTGCAGACACTACTCAAGGGGAAAAGTGTGTGGGCGATTGGAAATGGGAACAAAGCGACGCTGACTATAGTTGGAGGTGGAACAACTGCAGCAATTCAGGACTGGGAGAAGAGGGAGAACAAAGCACAGGTGTTGTTGAAATTGTCAGTGAAAGACTGCATCATCCCTCACTTCAGAGAGTGAAAATCTACAAACGATATTTGGATGACTCTTAGGAATCACTATGAGATAAAGAATACAAATCACTTATTTTTCCTGAAGAGTAAGATTTTGTTCATCGGAATGGAGGAGAATGAATCAGTTGTTGCATTCATCACTCGAATCAAAGAGCTGAGAGATAAGTTGGGAGATATAGGAGATAAAGTGTCCAACACGGATCTTTTCATGATTACCAGAGATAGAGGGGAAAAGGGAGGGAGAAAGAGAGAGATAGATAGATATGGAGAGAGAGTGTGTATGTTTGGGGGGGTGACATAGAGATATTAATAAGGAGAGACCATGGGAGATAGAGATATAGATGGAGGGGGAAGAGATGTGCTTACATTGAAAAGATGCACACAATTAATCTAATTACTTTTAAATTAATATACATCAGAAATCTAATTGCATCCAATAAAAAATCAATATTTACACTGAAATTAATGCATCTATTAGAAATCAATATCTACATTGAAATCAATGCATCTACTACACACAATCAAATAGGATTAGAAATCAATATCTACACTGAATACAATGCATCTAGTGCAAGCAATCAAATAAGAGTATAAATCAACATCTACACTAAAATCAATGCATCTAGTGTAAGGTATTAAATAGGATTAGAAATCGACATCTACATTGAAATCAATGCATCTAGTGCAAGCAATCAAATAGGATTAGAAATCAATATCTACACTGAAACCAATCCAGTACAAGAAATCAAACATGAGTAGAATTCAACATATACACTGAAATCAATGTGTCTAGTGTAATGTATTAAATAGGATTAGAAATCCACATCTACACAAAAATCTATGCATCTAGTGCAAGTGATCAAATATGATTATAAATCAATATCTACACTAAAACCTATGCATCAAGTGCAAGGTATTAAATGGGATTAGAAACTAACATCTACATTGAAATCAATGCATTTAGTGCAAACGATCAAATAGTGATCCAGGTGGCTCTAGACATGCTCATAATTCAATAGTGCCTATGGAAAAGCTCAAAAATGAAATTCCTCATATTGAAGTGAAACCTAGATGAGATCGTAGTGCTCTCCACTTTGATTCCAATGGTGTGAACGACACACAAATCTGAGTTCGTATGCTCAAGATATTTACTGTCAAAGTTTGGGTCAAATTGGCGAAATACGTAGGCAGAAAATCCAGCCACCGAAAAGGTAGAAATTTTTGAATCGTTAATTTTCCCAGTGACTGCTATTTTCTATTGGATTAAAAACGATTTATTGTTTTGTTAAAAGCAAAAAAAAATGATAATTAGGGGGCAGGCTGCCACCCCTGCCACACCATATGGTCAACGACACACATATATGTAAATGGTTAAATCATTGATGGAACCATATGACATACTATATAGATAAGTGTTTTGGTGGGTGTCGAACCCACCCAGCTTAACAATCGGTCAATCCGTCGGCAGAACAAACTTCAACCACAACCATTCAAATAGCGCCACGGTTAATGAATCTGCCAATGGTAAAAGATTGACAGTGGAGCACTAACCACCAACTAAACAGCTAGTTAAAAAAAATAAAATGTGCATACCATTTGGGGGGTCAGTGGGGTTGGCACGACCGACCACCCTACACCAAACATAATGCCTTCACCAACGGGCCAAACAATCGACATTAAATTTCCCACCTACCTCAATTTATATAAACCCATTTCAATTTCTCAATGGGGGACTAGTGAAGGGCAATCCTGTGAAACCACAAGTGAACCAGATGTAGTGGAACCATGAATGAGGGAATATGCCAAGATGATGAAAAGTTTACTTTAGAGGGCCAGAGGTGCTTGTGTCAAATATTGACATGTTCATAGTCATTTTTGCATGTTTTCTCGCAAGGGGTCAAACCGTGTAGTCTATTTTCTCATCTGAGCAACATAAATTCAGGCATCCAGTAGCAAGGAATCTTGGTAGAATCTTGAGGAATCTAAAAGATTCCCTTGGAGGCTGATTTTTAACCGAGACAGAATGATGATGACTTTATAGCCATAGCGTAGTGGTGTGCTCAAAATATTCATATAAGAAACGAATTTTTTAGCCATCTTTAGGAAGGAATCTTCAAGATTCTCGAGCGTCTGGAATTTGACAGTATCAGAAAGGGGCAAAGTTTATAGTCATTTGACACAATTTCTCACCACGAATTTAGCACTGATGTACGTTTCAATAGCTAAGCTTTGCATTTTTTGGCCATCCCTGAAAGTGGAGGTATATGATGCAATTATGTCATGTTTTTCATATGTTTTTCTCATATGATGTCTTTGTTGTTGAGATCCATGATTAACATTAGGTTGAGGGATACTTGTATGCCACATCATGTGAGGTTTTATTAGATGTTCATGCTGAAGGAATGCCCATTTGCGTGAAAGATTCTATAGGAGGACGTCTTGTGGAAATACATGCCACTCTTATTTAGGAAATTGCCCATATGAGTGAGACTTCCTAAGAACGTCTCATGGAGAGACATGCCATTCTAGTTGAGGGTATTCATAATTGTAATGATAAATAATATACCATGTATATCATCATCATTTGTAGCATTCAATGTAGCAGGCTCCCCACTCTTGACACCAAGGCCTGGAGATGTAACCCACACTGAGTGAACTCTGTTATCTACGTGTTTGTGTCCTTTGATTTGATGATCATCATTATCATCTTCTTTACAAAATGCACATGTGGCGTTTCATACTCTTTCATATGAAATTCTACTAACATCACATAAGTAAAATATCTTAGTTAAAGTTGGTCGCTAAAGAGATCCAGATCAAGTTTGATATCAGATCAGTCTTCTCGCTAATGTGAATTGTGAGTTTGAATGATTGAACATGCAACAAGAAGGGAAATGGAGAACAACAAATATCTATAGGAGGACCTCATAAGATGGAACACATGGTGGACTTAATGTATACAAATTATGAGGAGAATATGAAAAGATAGGAACAGGAGAAAGAAAGAGAAAATGACGATGCTCCATCTACCCCTCGAGTTGACATTCATCTTCATCATCATCTTCCCATCATTCAGATGAGGAGATCAATCAAAGCCTTCAAGTAGAAAATGTTGAATTGAGAATACTTCTATGAGAAGAGAGAGAGTAGAAGCAGATATTACAACTTCAGGTACGAGCTACATAATAGGCCTTGGAAAAATTGAAGTGCAATGATGGCTTGATGAAGCCATCATCACCTGTTTCTGAATTGAAAACTAACGTAAACAATGTTAATCATTCTTTAATTTCTTTTTCACGTGACACTATTTTTGCTGGAAACATGGAGGTGCCCATTTACAGAACTGACATGGGACTCCTTACCAAGATGGGCTATAAAGGAGGATGACTTGGTGTTAATGGGAAAGGAATGACTCAGCCATTGGATGTTATACATATACCTCATTTTGCAAGTTTGAGATACATTGAAAGATAAAGCTAAAAGGTGTTAGAAGATTCCAAGACATTGTTGAATTTTTTTAGGAAATAGAATGATGGGAACACATACCATCCTCCCAAGATAGTGCACATCACAAAGGGAGAGTTAATGCAAGCTCCCATCGCTCGATTCGCCCCAGAGACAGTCAAGAGAGGTATAAACTGTCTCAATATTCTATGGTTCCTTTTTATTACAAGCATGTTAATGATGAATATAAATCATGGCATAGAAAATCATGTAGTTTTTGTGGTTTACATAACGATGTGGTTGTTGAGTGCTAGAAGAAAATGGCAGCAAGAAAAAGGATGAGACGTGAAATGCCTTCTCCACGTCAAGGAAGGAAGCAGGTTGAGAAGATATGGAGGAAGAAGAGTTTTGTAGTCATTGCAGCAGAGGTGGTCATAAAAGAGCCATGTGTTGGAGGCTCCATCCAGAGCAACGTCTCAAGGATGAATCATTCGTGCAGGAATCAATTGGAAGAGTTGTTCAATAAGAGAATCCACTGTAGAGAGATGATGACGCATTCACTTTCATGAGTGAGAGATGGGTTTTCTAGATATGGTAGCTTGTCATGGACGCATTTTGTAAATCATGTGTTGAAATTTAAATTGTAAAAGTGATGATGTGTTTTCCATCACTTATTAAAGCAAAGATGATGTTTTGGCCTTGTATTGATAGTTGGGGTATTGGTTTATTTTATGATGTAAAATTGACCAAAGAGTGTGTGTTATAAACTCTTGGAAAGTATCGGGATGCTTGGGTCATGTTTGGTCATGTAATGGAGCATCTAATTTGCAAATATTGTAACACAAGCTTGCAATCCAGGTGTTGGTTCATCACTTATGGCTCCGAAGGACAAGGATGAAGGAGAAGGAAGTGTGACCTATTAGGTCATTTGTGGTGTAAACAATGTAATACAGAAGTTGCAGATTATGTTCATGCTTTTAGAGGACCAAAATCTCCTCAGTGGGGAGGAATGATTCGAGTGGCTCTAGACATGCTCAGAATTCAATAGTGGCTACGAAAAGCTCAAACATCAAAGTTCTTATATTGAAGTGAAAACGGGATCAAATCACAATGCTCATCTCCTTCATTCCAATGATGCAAATAATACTCAAATCCAAGTTCGTATGCTCAAGATATTAGTCGTCAAATTTTAGGTTAAACTTGGCCAAGTGGGAACCTTAACGAGGCAAAAAATTGGTAGAATCCTAGTGCATAGAATTTGGCTTCCAGAGAGGGAGAAATCGTTGAATTGTTAATTTTCCCAATGACCCTTATTTTCTGGCAGATTTAAAATGACATATTTTTTTATAAAAAACAAAAATTATAATTAGGGTGGTGGGTTGCCATCCCTGCCGCATTGTATTATATATAATATAAAAATCCAAACATCAGGGTGGCGAGCTGCTATGCCCGCCACACCCAATGATCAACAACACATGCCTACGTAAATAGTTAAACCATCGGTGGAACCATAGAGCATACTATATATATACGTGTTCTGGTAGGTCTCAAACCCACCCGACTTAATAGCCTACCAGTTTGCCGACAAAACAAACTCCAACCATAACCATTCAAATATAACGTTGTTCCAACAAATATTCAAACAATGCCATGGTTAATAATTCTTCCAACAGTTAAATACCACTAGTGGATCACTAACTGCTAACAAAATAGATGGTTAAAAGAATACAATGCTCATACCATTTTGGGGTCCGGTGGGCTTGGAACCCCCGACCACCCCACACCAAACATAGCGCCTTCGCCAACGGGCCAAATGGCCCATATTGAATTGTATGCCTACCTCAATTTTTATAAACCCATTTTAGTTGCTCAATGAGGGTATGGCAGAGGGTGGACTCGTGGAACCACAAGAAAACTAGACGCAGCAGAACCATGAGCGGGGGAATATGCCAAGATGCTAAAAAGATTCCCTTAGAGGGCCAAAGGTGCCAGTGTCAGAAATTGATAAGTTCATAGTATTTTTTGCATGTTTTCTCACTAGGACTCCAACCATGAAATCTGTTTTCCCATTTGAGCAACATAAATTTAGGCATCCAACAACATGGAATCTTGGAAGAATCTTTAGGAATCTAAAATATTCCCTTAGAGGCTGATTTTTGACCGAGATAGAATGATGCCGAATTTATAGAAATTTTCACATAATTTTGCAGGGAGTACAATGGTGTGCTCAGAATCTTCATCCAAGCAATTGATTTTTCGGCCATATTCAGGTAAGAATCTTTGGGGGAATCTTGAAGATTCTGAAGGGTCCAGAATTAGACGGTGTCAGAAAGGGGCAAATTTTATAGTCATTTGACAAGATTTCGCACCACAAATTTAACAGTGATGTTCATTTTAATAGTTAAGCTTTGTAGTTTTTGGCCATCCCTGAAAGTGGAGTTATATGGTGTATGCCATGATTTTCTTCTGTTTTGTTGAGATGGTGTCTTTGTTGTTGAGATCCCTAATTATCATTATGTTGAGGGATACTTGTATGCCACATCATGTGAGATTTTATTAGCTAATCATGCTGAAGGAATTCCCATTTGAGCGATAATTCATATATGAGTATGTCTCGTGGAAGGACATGTCACTCTTGTTGAGGGAATTGCCCATATGAGTCAGAGTCCCTGAGAGTGTCTCATGGAGAGACATACCACTCTAGTTGAGGGTATTCATCCTTGTAATGGAAAAGAATAGACCATGTACATCATCATCATTTGCAACATTCAATGAAGCGATCTCCCCACTCTTGACACTAGGGCCTGGAGACGTAACCCGCATTGGGCGAACTCCATTATTAATGTGTTTGTGTCCTTTGATTTGATTATCATCATTATGTTTTCATCTTCTTTACAATATGAGCATGTGGCTTTTCATACTCTTTCATATGAACTTTTTCTAACATCACAATGTAAAATATATTTGTTAATTCGAGTAGCTAAAGAGATATGGATCAAATAGGATTAGAAATCAACAACTACACTGAAATCAATACATCTGTTTTAGTGAAAAACCAAAATATTAATGACTTTGTCGATCTATCTTCTATGTCGATATTTGTCTCTATGTGTCTCTTTCTTCTTCCCTCTCTCTCCACCTTCCATTCTGTATCTATCTCCCCTCTCTCTCCTTTTCTCTCTCCACCTCCCTATCTCCCCCGTCTCTCTTTCTCTACCTCTCCCTCCCTTTCTCTATATTTATCTTATTCCCTCTCTCCCCTTCCATCTATATCTACACCTCCTTCCATCTCTCCTTATTTGTCTCTCTATCTTGGCCCCATAAACACATGTCACGCTCTCTCTCCCACTCTCCATATCTATATCTCTTACTCCCTCTCTCTCTTTGTCTCCCTCTTCTTCCCTCTCACCCCCTCCATATATATCTCTATCTCCCTCTGTATATCCTTCTTTATCTCTCTATATCGTCCTACAAGAATACACTCACTCTCTCCATATCTATCTATTTATATATCACTCCCTCTTTCTCTCCGTCTCTATCGCTTCCCC
>APFE031252900.1:0-12849 GCA_000404065.3 Pinus taeda | reverse complement strand
GGAAAACCCTTCACATTCCAAAACCGACCCTTAGAAGATGAAACGCCAAATTGTCGGCCCCGTTTTGGGTAAATTGGTACATCAATTTCCCGGGGTCGTAACTTTGGCATACGATCTCCGTTTGACGCGTATGATAGCTCGTTAGAAAGATCTATCCGAGAACTACCATTGTTGGAACGGGAAACACTGATCCATGTTCCATGGACTCGTGTTGCCCCCAGATTCCCTAAAAAACGTCATTTAGGGCCTCAAAATGGCCCCGAAAGTTCAGGACCCGAAAAACTGCTAAAAATAGTAAGTTGTGCTACAATTAAGGAAACTGAAAAGCTGAAAGAGACAATGATGGGGGTCCAGATGGACTTGGAAGGTGGCCACCAATATCCACCTGGATCATTTTTAGAGGTGATTGTATCTTGTCGTTGGCGGACTGAACAACCTCTATATATAGGGGATTATCTGTTATTTAGGACAACTTGAGGACTATAGGCTGACTTTACTTTTCTTTCTTTGGAATTGCTTCTTTGATGATGTCATTTCATGGAGAGGACTTGACTTTTCTTGGAGGGATATCTTTTGACTCTAATACAAATATATACATGGTGTAACATGCCCTTAAGGGTCTTCAACATTTTCCTTTGATTCTTTGACTTACCTATACCACTTTGATATGTTCTAGACGTATTTCAATGAGCAAGAAACTCATTCATAAATATAACAAAAATAATATTTATTTTCTTTAATAAATACAAATATCAAAAGTAAATTTATGAATACCGAATGTAGTAACACTTTCTTCAACACACCTTTAACACCTCCATGTGAACTACATTTCATTCATTTTCATATTGGGTTCTCAAATCTACGCAACATGAGAAACCCAATAGCCTCATTGATATGAATCTAAAAATGATAATTTAATAGACACATTCTACTCAACACATCTACAAATATGCAATATTCTAGAAAAAACATTATAGCACACTCTCACTCTCACACTCACACTCCATCAATCCTATCACCAACTCAATACTCACTCAAAATTATATAACAAAGGAATTTCCATAAATCTTGAAACCAATACCACAGTCAAATATTATGGTTATGCCAATATCAAGGACACATTTACCATGGTAATACCAAGATCGTAGTAATACCAATAATAAGACCACCTGTACCAAGGTAATACCAATACCATGTGCCAACCCACTCCACACACATATGGATACCATTGTAATGAAAATACCAAGGACATATATATATATATATATTATAGTAACCATAACCATAACATCTCTCCTCGAGAAACAATCACACTCTCCATGTCATGGAAGCAAAACATATCACCAGCACACAAAAAAAACAACAACACACACACAAAAACAACTCCATCTAACCAACTAAGTTGTCAAGCATAAGATGACCATAAAAAAAAACAAGAGTAGACAATATCACTCTCTCTCCTAACACAATGAGCAATGACAACATCTTGTGATCAACCATATCATCCTCAGCAAAATACAGTAGAATGACATACATGGTGACAACACGGAAACAATAACATGACCATCAACATAGCAATTCTCGAATCATAAAAAAAACAACACATATGCATCAAAAACATCAATAACATCACTGACTCTACAACACCAATAATATGACCTATTCTCTCTTATCAACAACTCCATCTGCAAGTAGTCTTCTAGAAACAATTTCTCTTGATAATCAAGTCCTTGACATCAGTATGTGACCAGAATATTATCACATGGCTTATGATCCATACATAGTGGAAACATTTATTTTTCATGATTGTATGTCTTATGAGAAACTATACCATGGAAAAAACAAAATATCCAAGGTGTATAATATCATATTCGAGTGTGCCAAAGATAAGTACAATCATAAGCACAACAATTTGAATGTTTCAATCAAGGTCCATTGTCCTTTCTTTCAAATGATATATTTTTGCATACCAATCTATAAGTTGTTGTGAATCCAACTCATGATATGAATCAAATAACCACTAAAGTTACAAGAAACTCCTAGCAAACATTTGGTGTAACAACTTAAGTGAAGTTCTGAGTTATTCCAACAATCATGGTTCTGAGTTATTCCAACAATCATGGTAGCGCACATTATGAGTATCATTATGATGGAACTAATTCTATTAGTACCAAATTTTGTTTAATACATTCACCATATCTATGAACTTACTTTAAAAAAATGTTAATGGTTGATTCAATCTCATAATTCTCACACACAAAATAAATTATCTTTACTAAATTTTCATGCACCGTTATCCATGTGTGATTTAATATACTTTTCTCATTAAAAGTAAATTGTCCATGGTTTAGAAATTCAATTTATGGTTTTCTCAAACCATTTTCCTTATAAAAAAAATTACTCCATACCAATCTAAACCCTATCAAATATTTAAATATTTAAGCACCAGTTGATTTAATAAAGTCATTCTTAAACCAACACATGGTTTTTGGAAAACCAATCAACACTTCCAACCCCTATGCTTATCATATAAACAACTCATGGTTTTAATACACAAAACGTGGAATATTGAAACCATGTGTTAATGTAAATACATCCAAAATCAGATTGTTACTAAGCTTTCAACCACCCGTGATTTATAAGCCTATTTGAATAAACCCACCAATAATTAATACTTGATGGCAAAAAAATAAACTTGCATTCCCCTTTTAAAGCATCATTATAACCCATACATTCACTTTAAATTGCATGTTTATGTTTTACTAATTCCAATAATGATTCACCAAATATATCCATATGTGAATTCCACCACCATTAGAAATAAACCCATGGTTTATATAAATAACTTATAGTTTCTAAGAAAGACCACCTACAACCTAAGACCATGGGTCACTTGAACAAATGGATTATAATATATTGAGGAAAATAATTTTTTCTCCATTAGATTCTCATCCATGTATGAAGGTTTTCACAATTATTTTCTCATGGGTTTAAAAAAACAATCGTTGGTTTTCAATTCTACCTTACCTAGCTCACGAGGTAAGGAAAAATTGATTTCTTGGTTTTTACATTGTTCAAATTGTAAAAAACAATTATCTCTTCATTCATTACTCAAATTAATGTTGTGTGGGTCAAAATTATAATATTTAATATGCAATGGTCCACAAATACTAAATCAATTAATTACTAAATCAATTTTTGGACCATATTTGACTAGATCAAACAATTAATGACCATTGCTTCAAGACCAAATCAAAACCATTTCCCTTTAGACATCGAATCAAAATATATTCCACTAGCTAACTATTGCAATATCAAGGACTCATACACCAAGAACCTAGTGCAACCTATTAAAAAGTTACATAGATACCTCCAGAATTCCATTAAGCTCTACCTTCTTCACACCAATGGAACATACCACTTTTTATTCTTAGCGTTGCCAATAAAAAATCTCTCATTATGCTCTAAAAAATCCAGTCAATGTTGCCAATAAAAATGCTCTCATGATGCTATACAAAACCCACTCACATAAAAATGCTCTCATAACGCTATACAAAACCCACTCACACTCTCTAGACCTTTAAACGAGTTAATTAGCTCCAACCAATATTTACTACGTGAAAAAGTAGACTAGCATTTGCACCAGATGTTGCAAAGAAAACGCCGTAAGGCATAAAGTGCGGAAATCCATTATGTATAGTCTCTAGAGAAAACACAAGAGAAATCACAACATTTCCATGAAGAGTTTCAATGATTGGTAGAAAAGATAAACATCAAACCATACAAAAAGAGTCATAGTCCAGGAACGATGTGGATACACTATTTCAGAATTTATGTGTTAGATGCGACACTAAAAGAGAGTCATAGGCGAGGAAAGATGCAGATATATTCCCAATAAACATTATTTCAGAATGATATACTCCCAATAAACACTATTTCAGAATTTCTTGCGTTTGATGCGACAGTACATTCGATTTCTTTGAAAGTTTTCTATGTTATGTGACCTACTGAACATAACAATTGAAAGGAATGGTCAGTAGGAGCTTTCTTTCCACCCTCCTACCCTCTGACCTCCTCCGTTGCTGCTTCCTCACAACAATCTTCTTCTTCCTGCAATTTCCAATCACCATAATATGAAAAAACATATTTAAGTTCATAGGATTGAAGTAATTTGATGGGAATTTATATGAAAAACACAATTACATGTTAGGGTTATGGAATCGAAATTAATTTGATAATAAATTCTGGGAATATTTTAGAATTTGAGTATATGATAGAATGTGCCTGGTCAATTTGTTTGACCTGTTTCACCTTAATCTTATTTGTAATCTCTCTAAGATTCTTTGACCTGTTTCACCTTAATCTTATTTGTAATCTCTCTAAGATTCTCATATTCTACAATATTCATGGATCTTGAATATACTCAAAAGCTACCATATTCATGGATCCATGAAATTCTAGAAAAGTATTTAACTTTAAAGTTTAAACTTTGTATTGCTCCCTAAGATTTTCAAATTCTATTATTCATATATCTTGAATATTCTCAAAATCTACAATACATCCTTTATATCCTTAAATCCATTAAATTCTAAAAAGATATTTAACTTTAAAAGATCTAGAAGGAATAAGTTTAAACTTTTTATTGAAATTATCTTCTTACATCTGTAAAACAAAATTTGAAAATGAAATTTACAGTGATTGGTCAATATCCAAAGCTAATATGAATCCATCCTATTACCATTCAAAAAAATGTTTCTGATATAAAGAGCCTCTACATATATAGAATCTACCTTAATAGTGAATGTGAGGCCAACTTTTATCTCCCCACAGTAGTTCTGGTCTGGAAGGACAACATTGTAGGAAGTCGGGGGTAGGCTTCCTTCCATGAATACTCCCTCTGGTCAATATCCAAAGCTAATATGAATCCATCCTATTACCATTCAAAAAAATGTTTCTGATATAAAGAGCCTCTACATATATAGAATCTACCTTAATAGTGAATGTGAGGCCAACTTTTATCTCCCCACAGTAGTTCTGGTCTGGAAGGACAACATTGTAGGAAGTCGGGGGTAGGCTTCCTTCCATGAATACTCCCTCCAGGGGAATGCTGTGCACCACAATCAGAAATATAAAGATATATGATCAGGAAACAGAAATATTGAAAAACGATGAGAGACTGTAGGATCTGAAAAAATGACTGAGATCATAATGTTGGAGACTCAAGCCAAAGTCAAAACCAAAGCCAAAGTCAAAACCGTCAATAGCCAGTGCATTGAAAAAGGAATCAGATCATTAAAAGATAAGTGAAGATCATTAAAATATATTTACAAACCATTCAAAAGAGGTTAAAAAACAGAAAGTCTAAATAATGTCATGGTCTTGTAATACATGACATTATTTAACCTACTTTTCATTGGCAGTCAAGATATCATGATAAAGATCATCCATATCTACTTGATTATTTGTCATATGACCAAGTCAGCGTGAGTACCCAAACCCTTTGTCATCCTCGGGGTCATAAAGAGCCTTTTTGTTATGGTCTTGTAATACATGACATTATTTCACCTACTTTTCGTTGGCAATCAAGATACCATGATAAAGATCATCCATCTCTACTAGATTATTTGTCATATGAATAAGTCCCCATGAGTACCTAAACCCTTTTTCATCCTCAGGGTCATAAAGAGCCCCTCCCCCCTTGGGTTTCTTTTGGATGCCCCATCAAAATAGAGAATCCATCCTTGTCTACTATTCTTCTAAGTTTTGAAATCCACATCTATCATTCTAAGCTTCCAACATCTCTCATATTTTGTTGATAACAACTAGTAATTTATGGGTAGTTGATCCAACTCTTTCATTGGGCAGTGATAATTCTACTTTGGGACTTCAAATTTGGCACACAATGATAATGAATTCTAGTGCTTTGAGGAGTAAGCTTGTTATTAAAGATTGCAATATTTCTAGCAAGCTAAGCTTTCTAGCATATAAATTTAGGGAGCACTTCTAATATTTATCCATAATTATTATTAAAAACATTTCATAGATATTCAATAGGGGTTAAATCCTCAGCATCTACTTATTAATTATTGATAATTAAATTAAATTCTAGAAACGTTATTCCAAAATAGACACATTTATTTATGTAATTATAAGGAGTATTTGTTTTTAATATACACTTTATTTTTATACATGCCCCAAGCATGGTATTACACATTTGGTTGTGGGTTTGAATGCGCATCAATTTGTCTTTATCTATAGTTTAACATTGAAATTCAATTTTTGTTTTTTAATTATTATTTAAAATTATTTATTTGTAAGGTGATTAGTTGGCGTCAGGTTGTACCTTCCATTTTTCTATTAGTTACTAATTGTTTTGGTTTTAGTTTTATTTCGTTTTTATTTAACTCTTTTTTTGTCTTTTTTTATTATTTCCATTTTCATGATTATTTTTTCTCTAATAAAACTTCTATTTCCATGAATATAAATAAATTAATAGAAAATTAATTTTTAAAATCTTGTGAGTGTTTCTTTCCTAATTTTATGAAAAAACTTTATTGATATATGGTTATTAATATTTAGGATCTCATGAGCATTTTTTTTAGTATATCAAGAATTCAATAAATTAGTCTTATTACAAGAAATTGAATTCAAGAAGTTTCTTTTTTTCCCCATTAATGTCTGTAGAATCTGATGTAGATTTGAAGCTCTAGCCAAGGTGAACACTAGGAGCAAATCCAATGCAATCCACTGAAGCTCTTCATTTAATTTTAGGGGATTCAAATTCCACGGTGCAGAGGTTGGGGTATGGGTCCAAACTAATTCTACCATTGTGCAGGGACGAGATACAATGCCCATGAATTTTGTAGGAGACAAATGGTTATGCAAACAAGTTTCAAGTTTCTTGGAATTAACATCTCGTTCACTTGAAACAAAGTTTCTCCATATCAACTCGAACGAAACATTGTACATTTTCACTTTCGTTTCTATTTTTGTATGAAGACTTTAATTGATCAACTCACTATTTTAAATATAGTTAAGACTCTAATTAACTATATTTAAACCAAGAAGCATACTCCAATCAACTATATTTAAACAAAGAGATAGGTACTCCTAGCACTTGTTTTTATTATAATATAGTTTCTATAATATTTTTTATAAACTTCACTTAAAATTTAATAAAATATTATTCAAACTATATAAATGGTTTAATTTATATAATTTAAATATCCTAAAAAAAATTAATATACTAAATTCATTTATATATTTTAAAATATAATTTCAATAACCAAAAAAATTGCAATTTTAATATATATTCCATAATTGTCCATTGAACTTAATTGAGGTTGTGTTATGCTCTTAAATAAGTTTATAATGAAGGCAAGCCTAGTACCAGCCACCTCTGCCTGCCTTGAAACAGGCAAGTTGACTTTTTTAAGCAAATGAACCAAATACCCAGAAAAGAAAATATGTCAACACAAAATATATATTTCATAACTGATAATTTCGAAATTAAGTCCTTATGTACTCATTATTGACTTCTGCTAATTAATCTAGGAAACTCCCTCCTTTAAAACTAATTTAAACAACTATTAAAACTGGACAGTTGTGGAAGTCAAAAAAATATTATTTTAACGTCTAAAAGCTAAAATTAACCTAATGACGTAAGTATAAAAAATAACTATACTTATTATTTATGAAAATCCCTGAAAAAATCAGTGGGAAAACGAGGCGATATGATGCCCCAGTTACCAGTATCGCACACCGGTTTGCCGGTCCCTGCGGCTCAATATGCACGCGTGAACCTTTAACAGGTGAGGTGACAACTACTGCAATCGACTCCAGCTTTTACGTTACAGCCACTTTGAAGGTGCAATTATACGAAGATATTTGGAAATCAAAGCCAGCTCGGTGTCCCAACGACAAGATGGGAAAGAAAACGCTTTCTGCGTTTAAACGGCGGATTAGGGGGCCTGTCCTTCCAGCTGTTGCTGCTTCATTACCGCAAATCGGTTTTTTCAATTTTGAAAATAGTACATCTACTCAATTATATTTAGTATTAAGTATTAGATTAAGAAATATCCTAAAATTTGATGGTCAAAAATTGCATATTAAGAAATATCTTAAAATCTGATGGTCAAGAAAGTGTCAAAAGAAATCTCAAATCAAATTCCTAAATATTCTACAATCTACATAAAAATACACCCTTAAATCAGATTAAACTGAGAAAATTAACGTACCTTGGCCGTATTGATAGAATTACCACGTTCTTGAATGTTGAAGAAGGGACTTTGACCAGTCTGCGCCACTAAAGGCTGTTACTGCTGCCTCTCCCGTTTTCTTGGCGGAAATATCCATTCCATTTTTACAACAAATGTATTTCCAACAAAGCCGATTGTTATCTCCCGCTGCAGATAATTCAACCAATTCCTGTACACATCTCTCGCTGGCGTGCAACACGTATCTCCTCAACGACGCCTCGCTCACAGATCTGTTCAAAAAATTAAAATTAATATCCATATATCTTCACCTCCCCTGCAAAATATTTCAACACTAAAAACCCTAATTCATTAATCACCATACTGTAAATTTACCACGAATGGAAATTTTCTTCTGAGCTGTTAAGTACAGCCGAGATTCGAAAGCAGTTGCCCGCCATTTGGCATGTTGGCGATTAGTAATTTAAAATTCACAGGTATATGGTAAGAATGAAAGTCTACCGACATACAGAACAGAGCATTAGTGGGTAAGAATGAAAGTCTACCCACATACAGAACATAGTATTAGTATGAGTAGACTTTCATTCTAACTTACTAATACTCTGTTCTGTATGTGGGTAGACTTTCATTCTTACCCACTAATGGTAGACTTTCATTCTTACCATATAACTATGAATTTCAAATTACTAATCCATTTCCTTAAACCAAACCCTTAACCTCTTAACCACTTCAAAACCATTTAAGAATCACATTCCTGTAACACATTATTTTAATACAAATACTTTCAAATTAATATATATATATAAAAGAAATGAAAAAAATATTTTAAAAACCAATCAAAACCATTATATATATACACACAACCACCTAATGCAGATTCTGCAAAGCTATTTACGATTGCAAAACCAAAACAAGTGCTGCATGCAGCCGGTAGTCCCTGCCATCAAGCACAAATGAAGCCCTTTTCTGATTTGTGCTTCAGTCTTATCATTGTGATTTGGATGAAGAAAGGCCACTTCGCCTGACCCCCATGTCAAACCGGGTTTTATTTCTAATAGAGTGATTTAGTCCCCTTACATTTCATTAGAGACACGTTTAAATGATACCTAAGGGAAGGATGCTCCAAGACAATCATTGCCCACCTCAGAAGCATGCCTATATAGTATATGCATACCCAACCATATCTAATATCCACGCATGGTTGAAGAAATTGTGTGACTGAAATTTCAATTCACTACACAAATTCCCCTCAATGAAATGATCAAGTTATTCCAAACTCTTCTCTTCAATAAATTGAAAGAAGCAAATAGCTTGCTACAAGTGAAATTTAGAAACAGGGCTGGTGCTGGATATTGTCCTATGGTGTATGAATACATGCCTAACGGAAGCCTGGGGGGAAACAATGGAGGGCCTCTGAATTGGGATAGTAGATACAAAATTGCAGTGGAGGCTGCCAAGGGCTTGCGCTATATTCACCATGATTGCTCGCCGCTTATACTTCATCGCGATGTGAAGTCCAACAATATACTTTTGGATTCCAATTTTGAAGCACATATCGCTGATTTTGGCCTGGCCAGGTTACTGCATCATTCAGGGACCTCGGAGTGCATGTCTTCAATGGCAGGCTTTTTTGGTTACATAGCTCCTAGTAAATTGTCGTTTTTATGCTCAAGTATTTGTGTTTGGGTTACCTGAGAGTTTTAGGCTACACATTGTATGACTGTTTTTTTGAGATTCCCGCGCTTTTCGAGAAGCTTAGTGTCTGATTTTCCCATTCTAATAATGATTTTATAGGAGCGAGCCTTTCCATCAAAGACCTGAATTAAAAATAAATGGAAAATAAAGTGATGACTTTACTATTTTATGTGATAATCATCTTGTGATAATTATTGAATTGACAGAGTATGCGTACACTCTGATAATCATAATGATAATCCTTATGTATGAAATGCAGTAGTCTATAAAGCGACTTTTTGAAAGCTTTTCCAGCGGATTTTTCCGGTCAAAATCCGGCAACAATTCATTGGAATCCCAAGTTTGATAGCTAGTCTCTGCACAATCAATAGCTCCCAGGGGTTTTTTAGGGCGCTGAATCCAAATATGCAGTTAAAAAACCATTTTAACTGGTAAAAATCAAGATTTAACCTCATTTCTTCCGCCGGATTCCGTCACCGGAATCTCCAAAAAGTCGCATTATAGACAACTCCGTATGGAATTAGATGTAAATGATATAAGAAGTACTATGGTATACTATGTATATCTTTATTGGCCACATCGCTAGATGAATTACATCTTTTCATCCAATTCTCTACTTTTTCATCCAATTCTCTATTTTTGAACCTTATTGCATACCGTCCATATATGTACCTATGATGTATATAGTGCTATCTGGTTTTTTAGGATTGGAAAGCATGCTTGTTTTCCCTGGTAAATATATGTTAATATTGGATATGGTTGAGTGATGACTATAATTATATTTTGATCCAATATAATAAATTAATAATACATTATATTTTTTTCCATATTGGAAAAAACTAATTCATAGATGTAATTATAATTAGAAACACTGAAGATTCATGAAAATGAGCTTGGTCATTGCATTAACAAACATGGAAATGTATACAAACTGATAGCCGTAAATTCTATAGTAATCCGCTGACTACCGCCGCTTGCTGCCGACTTGTCCAGAAGACGCCGACTTCTAGAACCTGTAATTAATCTACCTGCATTAACAGAGGGTAGTTGGAATTAATACCTTCCAACACTCCCCCTTAATTCCAACTATATAACAAACATACTCTTAATTGATATGCCCGCTGGTCTATGTCTCAGCTAGGCTTACAACAAAACATTTCATTTTTGCCTTCTTGCTAAAGGCTCCATGCTTGTTCATTTGTTGGTACAGTTTCATCTTCACCTTCCTCGGTTTCCTTATGAAATTCCTTTGCTCCTTGCTTACGTACTTAACGTCAACAACATCTTCTGGATTGGGATGTAATGCAAGATCCCAAACAAAGTAATCTAATTCATGTTCTCCCCACTTTCCATGAGGAACTAGCAAACGAGCCATCAAAATGTAGTCATTTTTTAACATGAGCGGCCTCCGAAGAACATCCATGGTAGTATCCTCCACAGTAGCAGTCATCTTGAAATCTCTGATCCGAAGAATTTCAGCTAGTGTGCGTGAGCAGAGTATCTCTGTCAGAGCCCTAAAATCTGGGTACTGGCTCATCAATTCAGTTTTGGCAATAATGGCATCCCTCTTTGCTGGATCATGCATCCAGAGAACCACTGCTTTCTGCACAAACCATGGACAAACTTTGCGATCAGAAAGTTTTCTATAAGATCCATTCTTTCCTAGAAGTCAAAAAAACAAAACTGATTGCTTGAAAGCTGACATTTAAGAACCATCGCATCCTATATAGGAAGTCTTAGATGTGCCTGTGATCACTTGGTGCAATTTAACAACCATTCAATGGGGTCCCACAGACCACTTCTTTGAAGAATACAGATCATTCCTTTGAAGAATTGAATTGTAGTGTACATGATAACCATGTCTTGTTAACTATAACCATATCTTGTTAACTATAGATATCAATTCTGACAAATGGCAATTAAGAAAACAAATTTTAGTCTAAAATCCGAGGCCACCAAATTTCCATCGATCTATTAAATTTAAACTGAAGTGGTTCAGAATTGTTAAGAATTGCTCTAAATTAGAAATTTTGGAACGGTTCAAAATTGCAAAAAACTTTCGAGGCAAATTCAACCTGATAGAAATTTAAGTCATAATCTATTTTTATACCATTCTAAAAATAATTTTAGCCAAAAAAATATGTTATCGAATGCCAGTGATCTACACCGATAATACATCCTACCTTGCCATAATACTTGACAGGCTAGAGCTTCAGAGCTTGCATTGGTAAACAGACGAACTAATGAGCTTTTTCTAGTTCAACCAAGTA
The DNA here is from genome assembly GCA_000404065.3 of Pinus taeda. Lineage (NCBI taxonomy): Eukaryota > Viridiplantae > Streptophyta > Pinopsida > Pinales > Pinaceae > Pinus > Pinus taeda. The sequence goes on along the minus strand of APFE031252900.1, from coordinate 668 downwards.
ATGGGTCAGGGGTACAGGAATGGGTTTTAGGGGTTGCATAATTGTAATGGGGAAAGGAATCAGTTATACTCTTTTAGGGTTTTAAATGGGGTTTTACTGTTCTCCAAGTAATGGGTGTTAGAATTTGTATTACTATTCAGTAAAACAAAACTTTCGTGGTTTATATTTATCTGCTCGTTTCAGGCTTTTGTCAGGCACCTTGACCTCAAAACTTTTCCAAACATGGTGAGACTGTGATAATGTAAAATCTCACCGTATTCCATTACCCGAAATACGTGACTTTTATGTAAAAACCTATCAAAACATCATGAAACTCTGATCCCAAAAATGGTGCCTTTGACATAATGTTTATCCCACTCAGTGGGGAGCCTAATTAACAGGCTTTTACTCTTCAACCAGGAAAGGCGATTGATAAACTGTTCAAACTCGCCGAGACATCTATAATAAAAAGATGAAGCTACCATCTATGACAAAAAATTGTAACCGCAGTGAGAAGATGCATACTCGGATGAATCAGGTTGTGTTTGAGCCCTGAGATGATGGCAAAATAACAAAAAAAAAAAAACATACAGGCAAAATCAATGTAATTTCATGATATAATGCTTAAAATACCTGTAGATTTCCACACAATTCTGCATGCAAAAATGTGGAGATATCTTCCTTGTAGA
>APFE031252897.1:36022-74384 GCA_000404065.3 Pinus taeda | reverse complement strand
AGACTGGGCCAAATTATTCCAATTTTTTACAACGAAGCTTTTATGTGGATGTGCACTACTGCCTTTATTTAAAAGTATCTCTGAGTTGAAAGAAGGAATTCGAATTGCGATTGATGTTGGGAATGATTTGCAGCACATATGGTACTACTATCTATGTTCTGAATTCATTCTTTTTATGTGAATTGTTTTTTGATTACTCTTGCGATTATTGAATATATGCATGTGTTTCAACATCATTCTTTATATTTTCCACTTTTGGATGTTTACAAGATGCTTTTCTTTTAGTCATACATGTATCAGTAATATATAAAAGACAAGTGTAACAATGTTTTATTAATTACTTTATTCAACTATTTGAACAAAGCAATTATTATATGAATGAATGTCTATGTTTATCAAATAGAGTAATCTATATGCTTATTTATGAACAGAGATTATCAAACGTTGTACTTAAGAATAGAAATTTCCCAGGATAGAATAATTATTTGTATTTTTGCTTTTTAGATTAAGTCATCCATCCATTATCACTTATTAAGAAAACCAGTCACTCATCCATCACCTTTTTATTCATCATTGGGAAACTGGTCACATTATCTCGAGTCGGAGCCACCATACCAAACGGAAAAGGAGTTGCATTAAGGTCCGGACCGGGTGGTTTTCCTCGATGTTGTTGCAATGATTTTTGAGGCATCAACAGAACCTTCACCAGTTTACCATCTTGCATATTAAACCTCTACAATATTGTCTCGACATACTTCCTCTTGTTTAACCAGAGCTTCCTCTTTGCCTGATCTTGTTTAATTTCCATGCCCAAAATATATTTTGCAGCACCAAGATCCTTCATCTTAAATTGGGTGGACAATTGGGTCTTCAAATCCTGGATAATTTATTTGTCATTTCCAATCAACAACATATCATCCACGTAAAAGACTAGATAAATAACATGGTCACCAATTAATTTAAAATACAATAAATGTTGTCTTCACATCCATCTGTTCTACCTCAAAATAAAAAGCAACAACAACAAATAAAAGTATTCTAATTAAATATACCTTGGAAACAAGAGAAAAAATATCACCAAAATATATTTGGGGAATTTTGAGGTCTGAAATGGGCATCCTAAGGAAATTATAAAATAATAGTGGAAATAATAAAATAAGATTAGATTACATCATCAAATTTTAGAGGGAAAAAAGAAAAAACTATTTTTTCAACTCGTATTTTCAACTTATCTCCCTATGGGTTTACTCAAATTTCAAGTGGAAACACTCATTGGATGAAAAATTTGATTCCTCATCCAAGGAGTACCCATGTTGCATACTTTCGATGGACCCTACTACACGAAAAATGAGAAATACATAAAAAAATGTGATCGCAATAATGTTTTTTCATGTATTTCTCATTTTTCATGTAGCAAGGTCCATCAAAAGTATGCAACATGGGTACTCCTTGGACGAGGAATTAAATTTTGCATCCAAGGAATAATCCCACTTGAAATTTGAGTAGAAACTTAGGGAATTAAGGTGAAAATACGAGTTGAAACAGTAGTTTTATTATTTTATTATTTTTAATCTCTTAACTTTTTTACTCCAAAAATCGTGAATCATCCGCCATGGTTGACATCATCATCTTGAATCTTGTTGATTCTTATAAAGTTTATTTTGGTTGTACATTTTTCTTAGGAGGTCCATTTTAGACCTCAAAAGTCCCTTAATGAATTCCCGATGCCTAAGAATAACCTTTTGCTACCAACCGGGCTTCGTATTTCTCCACCGTGCCTTCTCCATTCAGTTTCTTCTTAAACACCCATTTTCTTCCAATGGATTTCCTTATAGCCAACAACTCCACCAGATACCAAGCCTCATTTTTGTCCAAATATGCCATTTCATCAACCATGGCCTCTTTCCAAAGTTTTCTATCCTTTGAATCTACTACCTCCCTAATAATTCGGGGATCATCATCAGTAATAGATAAAGAAAAATTTGAACAGAAGGAAGAGGGACTATACCTTTCTGAATACCTTCTTTCTTGAACTGATCCTATCACAGTTGGATTTTGTGGCTCTTCATCTTCGATTTCATGTTCTTTTTTAGAGTTTGTTTCCTCCTCCTTTAGCTCAAACTCTATCTTCTTAGGTTCCTTTGGTAGGCCTTCATGTTTAATAACTTCTTTCACCTCTCTAAACACCACATCTCGGTTGTACAAAACCTTCCTTGTTTCTTGGTTTCAAAGCTTATAACCTTTTAAACCATCCTTATACCCAATAAAGATGCACCTTTCAGATTTACTATCCGACTTGGTTCTTTTCTCCTTTGGAACATGTACATATACATCACAACCAAACACTCTCAGATGTGAAAGAGAGGGTTTCTTACGAGTCCAAATCTCATGTGGAGTCTTATCCTCCAACACTGATGAAGGTGATCTATTATTCTGGTAATATGCAGTCTCCACCACCTCTGCCAAGAATTCTTGCCCTAACCCGACACCACTGAGAATGCTTCTTGACTTTTCCATCAACATCTTGTTCATTCTTTATGAAAATTCATTTTGCTTAGGTGTGTATGAATAACTCTTCAAATTCCTTCTTGCATAACTCTCCACCATTATATGTCCTCAACACCTTTATCTTCTTGTCTATCTGGTTTTCCACCAGAGCCTTAAATTATTTAAACCTGTCAAAGAATTCAGATTTATTCCCGAGGAAATATATCTATGTATTCCTTGAGAAGTCATCTATAAATGATACATAGTACACATACTTACCTAGTGATGGAACCGACACAGGTCCAAACAAATCATTATGCACAAGCTCTAATATCCCTTTCACCCTCTTAGCACCAGAGGGGAAACTCACCCGATTATGCTTCCCATATACACAATGTTCACAGAAATCAAAATCCAGAGAGAAATTAAACATACCTTCTACCATAATATTACCATGAAGTATTCGAAGGCCCTTCTCTCCAATATGTCCAGGCCTTTGATGCCATAGCATGGTCTTTTCTTTAGAGACCACTAGATTTTCTACTCCACTTTCAGGAACCACAAAAATTGTTGCACCCATCAATAACAGCGCTACCCAGAAGCTTGTGTTGAATTCCAACCCTAACTCCCCTCATCAATACTAGTGTTCCCTGAACCATCTTGCAGGTATATTTCTCAAACACTATTTTTGCACCTGCATCATCCATCTTGCTGATATAAATTAGATTTATGGCCAATGTAGGAATATGTAGAACACATGGAAGTGTTCTAATCCTTCCACCTTGCAACTTCAGCCTGACTTTTCCACGTCCAATGATTCTAGCCTTCTTATCATCCCCTAAGAAGACATCACCACCATCATATTTCTCATACTCACAGAACCACTACTTATGGGAAGTGAAGTGAAAGGCTGCACCTGAGTCAATCAACCATGCCTCATGATCTACATGTGTACTTGAAGAAGAAGCCAAGTACACATCCCCACCTTCATCTGAGGTTGTTTTCACCTTTGTAGAAGGAGCATCATCAAATCTCTTTACTTTCTCAGGAGATTTAGATCTATAGTCCTTTTTGAAGTGCCCTTCCTTTTCACATTTCCAACACACCTTTACAGGTTTTCCTAGATATTTAGATCTCCCACTCAAGGAATTATTTTTATTTATGTTTTGGGAATGTCCTTGTACAAACAAGGCATCTCCATTCTGGCCCTCCATATTTTTCCATCTCATCTCCTCTGACAACAAGGATGAGACTATTTCATCAAACTTCAAGGTAGTTGTATTTCTACCTATTGCAACAATCAGACTATCCCACTAATCTATTATAGAACACATCAAACTGATGCACTTATCTTCATTTGAAATTTTAATATCAATAGATAACAACTTCTTACCACAGTATTAAAGGCATTCAGATGCTCTGTCATTGAGTCTCCATCCTTCATCATCAGGTTATATAGTTTTTTCCATAGAAACAATTTGTTCAATAGAGACTTAGATTGGTACAAAGTCCCTAACTTGTCCCACAAAGCCTCCACCGTAGCTTCCCTTGATACATTCAATAATACTGAATCTGAGATACATAACTGTATTGTGCTCTTTACTTTCCGATCCAACTTCACCCAGTCTTCTGCTAACATTGTCGTTAGTTTAGTACCTGGATCTACCGCAATCCACTAATCTTTATCCACCAACAGATCCTCCATCTTGAGCTTCCACAACTCAAAACTCTGATCACTAAATTTCTCCATCTCTATCTTTCCACCACTGGCCATTTTCTTTCACGGCAAGAATCGATCCTACAGATATCCCATTGAACAAGGTCAACCATAGGCCCGAGCAAAACACCTCAGCAACAAAGGTGTCCCCTTGAAGATGAAACAACTCTAATTCCAAATGTAGGTTTTAACCTTGTACATAGATTACCTGCATATGAATTCTAAAAACATAAAATAAACAATGACAAGAATATAAAACAAATACACAAATATTTTCCTTGGATCCCAAAATCGGGACTACCAGATTGATTTTTCATTATGTTCCTTTCAATGTTACAATACATATATATACATGTTGAAGCATTCATAAACCCCAATCCATTAACCTTGGATGAGAACATAACCATAGTTCCCTTGTCTGGATCTAAAAAATACCATGGGCAGAAAACAATCAATCCCAAAACCATATGTGAAACCCATGCAAAAACATAGGTAGGTTTTCCCACCTAATACAGTGTCCAAAAAAAATTCGAGGGTTATCGATTCCCTGGAGCCCTGCGACAAGGGGCGCTGCGTCCCCCCTATGACCCCCCTTGCATGCGACTAGTCATGGAAAGAATAGAACACACACCCAACACTTCACATACATAATATACAACCAATTAAGTAGTATTTTTCTTATATCCATGTTTCCAAACATTTTGTATGAAATCAAATCATAAACATCGCTTAAATTGCACTTATAACATATTAACTGAAATATACCACTTAATCACAAAACTTTTGATTTTTTCCTTTGAGGTACTTTAACAAATAGTTTGTATGCAAATTATAATAAAACACCTTTTAACACATTACTTAAAATTCTTTGCATGCAAATATGGATATATCAGCTACAACAATACTATCCCCATCCACAAAACAATATTTTCATTAGGGATTTTCATAAAATAATTTGTATGCAATGAATCAATAAACCATTTAAGCATTTCTTCAAACACTTTGCATGCAAACTAATACAACAAATTCTTTGCATGCAAATAGGCATATCTCAACTACAACAATACTATCGCCATGAACAAAACAACATTTTCCTTGGTGTATTTCATTAAATAGTTTGTATGCAATGAATCATTAAATCGTTTAAACATTTCTTCAAACTCTTTGCATGCAAACTAATATAGAAAATTATTCATACATTAGAGAAAATCTAAGGTCTAAATTGGGCATCCTAAGAAATATTATAAATTAATTGTGGAAATAATAAAATAACATTAGATTCTCTCATCAAGTTTTGGAGGGAAAAAAGAAAAAACTACTTTTCCAACTCATATTTTCAACTTATCTCACTACTATTTCACTTAAACTTTGAGTGGGAGATCTCATTGGATGTGGAATTTAATTTTTCATCCGAGTAGTACCCATGTAGCATACTTTCGATGGACCCTACTACATGAAAAATGTGAAATACGTGAAAAAACGTGATTGCAATGACATTTTTTCATGTATTTCAAATTTTTCTTGTAATATATGACATAAGTAGTCCTCGGATGAAAAATTAAATTTTGCATCCAACGAGTGCTCTCGCTTGAAATTTGCATAAAATCGTAGGGAGATCTACTGAAAATACAAGTTGAAAAAGTAATTTTATTATTATTATTATTATCTTTCTACCTTTTTACTTCAAAAATGGTGAACCATCCCCCACGGTTGACATCATCATATTGGTTAATATAAATTCGATTTTTGTTGTACATTTTTGCTTTGAGGCCCACTTTTGACCTCAAAATTTCTTTAATGACATATCTCCTGAATTGTAATAGTCCAAATTCTAAAAACTAAACCAAATGATCAGTGGGAGATCCCCTCACTAAGGTTCATGTTTCAACCTCTGGAAAATTCTAGATGAAAAATTATAGCAAAAATGCTAACATGACTACTTTGAAGCACGGTTTTATGAGCATTCAGGAATCTTGACTTCCCCTAATCATATCTCTTTAAATATCATGACCAAAGATCTGGAATTTAGACCAAATGATTAGTGATATTTCCCCTCATTATGGTCCAAGTTTCAACTTCTAGAACCTCCCAGATGAAAATTTATAACAAAAATTCCAATGTGACCTTTTTGATGCATGATTTTAGGAGCATGCATGAAGCTTGACTTTCTCTAATCCACGGGGGCTTCATTGGGGGAGAAATACCATACCACGTGGGTTCATATTGGGGGATATATATTGAGGAAAAATGACACAATATGTTGAGCATATAATAGGGGGTAAAGGGCTTTAATATTGGTAGGTATAAAAAATGGAGTTCAAAGTTAACAAAAAATTGTAAAAGGGTATAAAAAATTTGCTGACATAGATTGTCATTGATGTCAATATGGAAATATTCGAGGAGCTAAGAGGAGCAAACAAAACCATCAGAGGAGCAAACAGAGCTATCGGAGGATCCAAGAGGAGCAGACAGAGCCATCAAAGGAGCAAACAGAGTTATCAGAGGAGCAAAGAGTAGACAGAGCCATCAGAGGAAGAAAAAGAGCTATTGGAGCAATGAATGCCATAGAACACACTATTATGAGCTATCGGGAGCAATATGTATGCAAATACACTATTAGGAGGTGAAAAACATAGTTATAACGGAATACACTATTGGGGATGGAGAAATATATATAAATAGGCAAATACACTATCAGCAGACAATACGCTATCGGTAGATCGGTGTCGGTGATGCCACGAGGCAAGGGAAAGACCCCCGGGGCCATGCGACATGCAACTGTGATGATCCGCAATCACAATATAGCATCGCTAAGATGCAAAGGGGTAGGGCCCAATTACACAAGCAGACCCGATGAGTGTTATAAACCAGACTGTATAAAGTTTGAGTTCTGTGCATAAAGGTTTTTGTGTGTATTAACAGGTTTCGGTGTAAAAACCGAAATACAAAGGAAAGCCCCAAAGCGATATGTTGTGGACCCAAATCAACATTATAGTTTGGCTTAATGTATATATTGCATCCATCGGCACGACTGCCGATTGCGATATACAATTCGGACCTGATAAAGTTATAAATGTGGGTGTAATAAATTTGAAGTCTGCCCTTTAGCGTTTTTTCATATATTCCAGTGTATTACATTTGCGACCATAAAAAGGAAAGCCCGAATTACCTGAGCATCTGAGCCTCCACCATTAATCATCCCTTTGTAGATCCAATGGTCTACATATATTTTTGGTGGACATATAGCTCGAGGAATACCCGCCTGAAAAAGCGGTATCCTCTTCCTTCCCGCTGCTACATGTCCCCTGCTGAGTGGAATCGGAAGCCATCCGCTGAATACCAATTACCACTTAAGGCCCTTCTGAAATACCACTTGTGGTATAAGAATAATTGTATTGCATGGGGTTTTTTAGGCCAAAAGGCTTATGATAACAGTTCTGATAGTTTAGGAGGCTTGAATGAAAGCCGATTGCAATTGCGATTGGGACGTGGCATGTGGGTCTGTCCTGATTGGTATAGTCTCTCCGTTAAACAATAAAGTCCTGTATATGCCTATTATCATTAAAATAAAAAGGGGCTCTGCTATAGTTTTAACATGCAATAGTGAGCACGAAGAGGCAGAGGAAGCCACAGCGACTGAAAAGCCAGGAAGCTGAAGGGTAAGCTAGTGCAGATGAAACCAAAAAGCCAAAGCAATGAAGAAGAAGGAAGCCAAAGGAAAATCGAGCATTGAAGAAGCTGAAGAGCTAGTGGGAAGAAGAAACGAACAGTAAGAGGCATCAGGAATACAAAAACAGGAAAAAAAAAGGAAGTGGGTGCGAATAATCAGGGTGAGAGGAAGCCGAAGTTTAGGCAAAGGTAGGAGAGGCAGGAGAAGCAAAAGAATAGGAGTGAAGCAGAAGCTCAGCAGGTTTGGAAGCAGAGAACTACAACAAAACAGTTTATACCAGGTTTGGGTTGGAGCCCATGGGGTTGGAGCCTCAAAACTAAAAGGATTGAAATCCTTGGGAGTTAGTGCTCCTAAGTGCAGAACTATTGCCTTGGAAGAACAGAGTTGGTGCTCTGGAGGTTGGAGCCTCACAAAAGTCCAAGTTGGTGCTTGGCAACTGATTGCAACCAATTATATATTGTATTTATTTCATTACACTGTTTGTGTTAATAAAAGCATTTATTTCATCTATCTATTTTTGTGTTCCATATATATATATATATATGTTTTTGGTGATAAAAAGAACAATTAAAAAGAAATATTGATTCACCCCCCCTCAGTATTTCCAACAATTGGTATCAGAGCGAGCTTCTTCATATCACCCTAATAGCTTAAAGAAGATTTCGTAGTCATGATGAGAAATCATGAAGCGTCGGGAAAACCTCCTCTATTTGAAGGCACTAACTTTGGTTTCTGGAAAAAGAGAATGACCTACTACTTAATGTCCCTTGGACCTGAAGTCTGGCATTTCGTTCTAAATGAGTACCAAATTCCTGCCACTCTTCCAACATATCAAGATGAGAGGGAAGCCTATATTGCAAATGAAAAAGCCTTGAACTCCATCACTAGTGGAATCATTGATTCCGAGTTTACAAATGCAATGAATTGTAACTCTGCCAAAAGAAATGTGGGATAAGCTAATTGGCTTATATGATGGAGACTCAAAAGTCAAGAAGGCAAAGCTTCAAACTCATAGAAGGCAATTTGAAAGTCTGAAGATGGAAGATGAAGAAGATATTGCCGTATACCTCCTTCGAGTAGCTGAAGTGGTCAACTCCCTTAAAGGATTGGACAAAAAGATTGAAGAAAGTACCATTGTTCAAAAGGTCTTAATACCTCTTCTAGACAGATTTGACTCCAAAATAAGCGCAATAGAAGAAGCAAAGGATCTAGATGCTCTCAAGATAGGTGAACTCCATGGAATCCTCATTGCCTATGAGATGAGAAAAGGTGGCCCAAGCTCCAAAGATGCAGCATTCAAGGCCTCAAAATCAAAGAAGGGGAAAGAAAGGAATGACTATAGTGATGACTTCGATGTGGAATCCGAATTGGCTCAATTTGTATGAAAGATGAAGAAAGCATATAAGCTAAGAGGTAAGTACCCTCTTATCTATTTCAAATGTGGAAAAATAGGTCATTATGCTACAAAATGTCGTCATAAACATGATAGTGATGATGAAGGAAATTCTAAAAGAAGGGTATACAAAAAGAAATGGATCAATAAAAAGAACTTATTCTCGAAGAAAGATGAGTATGATGAGGATGAATTTGTAGTCATCAAAAAGAAATTAGATGAGGAAAGTGACCATGATGAAAGCCAAGAAACATTATTCATGGCATTCACAAATGATGATGACTCAGGGCTAGAAGGAAATGTAGATGAACTGTTAATAAGTGCCATTGAAGAAAATGAGAAATTACGGAATAAATTCATTTCTCTCAAGGTAGAAAATGAGGAAACAAGAAGAAGAGAAGATCTCTTGGAAACAAAGCTAAAAAAAAAGAGAAGAGACTTGCGAAGAACGTGAAGCCGAAATAGTATCTCTGAGGAAGGAATTGGAGCAAGTTAAACAGGGTTGAAAAAGCTCTCAAATACTTGAGACTATCCTGAAAAGTCAAAAACCACAGCATGACAAGTCTGGAATAGGTTTTAAAGGAGAATCATCAAGCACTAAGAATAGTGCGAAAAGCTATGCCGATGCACTTTCCAGCAACCCAAAAGAAGAAAAATTATGTCATCAAAGGTGCATCCCAAATCCAGAGAATGAAGAGAGAATAAATCCAAAGAAGAATGTGGATTTGAATCACGATTATCATAGCAAATACAAGTCAATATTCCATCAAAGGCCCATCTCAAATCCAAAGAATGAAGCGGGAGTAATTCCAAGGAGGGGAATTGACTCAAATTGTGGCTACTACAACAGGTACAAAACTATCTTTCTTGGACATTGTTTTCATTGTAAAAAATTTGGTCATCAAACCAGACATTGCATGGCTCACAAGAGTGAAATACCAAAGCTAAAGGATCAAATAATCAAACCATATGGCCCCAAAAGGTAGGGACAAATCAAAACCTTCAATTCGTTTGATCCCTTGACCAAATTTGATATGATTTTCTCATTATGCTACAGTAATGGACATTTTGAATGAAATTGCCCACTCAAAAGAGGGAAAAAAAGCAGTGAGAATCCCAACATGGATAAATGTGGCCTGGCTCTATATGCTCAAAATAATGAAAATCATTGGTTTGTTAGTGGGTGCTCCAGACACATGACAGGGGACAAAAGGAAGTTTGTCTCATTGAGCAAAAAGGAAGGAAATGTGTCCTTTGGAAGTGGATCTACTAGAATTGTAGGAAAAGGAACTGTTACTCTTATCAATGGAAAAGGAAAAGCTCAAGATGCTCTGCTAGTAGATGGGCTCAAACACATCCTCTTGAGTGTCAGCCAAATCTGTGATCAAGGACATAATGTTGTCTTTAGCACCAAAGACTGTGAAATAAGGAACTCTTCCTCAGGGGAACTTGTGGCGAAAGGGGTTAGAACACCAGATAAAATTTACATTCTAGACAAGTTTCAAGAAAATAAATGTTACCTAAGTCAGACAGATGAAATTTGGTTGTGGCACAAACGACTTCGACATATAAGCTTCGAAAATCTTATCAATATCAACAAGATTAAAGCTGTACGAGACATCCCAAGGCTATTCAAACCAAATCAAGGAGTATGTGGTCCATGTCAACATGGAAAGCAAACTAGAACCAGCCACAAGACCAAGGAGCTCTCTACATCAAAGCCCTTGGAGATCATCCATGCTGATTTATGTGGAGCAACTAGAAATCAGGCACTCCAAGGAGAAAGGTACTCTGTTTTATTTGTTGATGACTATACTAGAATGATGTGGATATATTTTATAAACTATAAATCTGAAACATTTTAGTGTTTTAAGAATCTAAAGAAACTTGTAGAAAATGAAAAGGACTCAAAAATTAAGTTCCTTAGAACATATAGAGGGGGAGAATTCACATCAAAATAATTTAATGAGTTCTGTAATATAAATGGAATTAAAAGAGAATTCTCTGTTGCCAGAACACCCCAGCAAAATGGGGTAGTTGAAAGAATAAACCGAACAGTTCAAGAAATGGCAAGAGCAATGTTATTAGCAGTAGACTTGCAGCTAAAATTATGGAGAGAAGCAGTCAGAACAAACTCCTTATGAATTATGGAAAGGAAGACTTGCTTCAGTAAAATACTTCAAGATATTTGTAAGCAAGTGCTTCATAAAATTCAATGATGGCTCACCAGGAAAGTTTGATTCTCGGGTTGATGAAGGGATATTCCCTAGATACTCTACACAGAGCAAAGCCTACAAGTGCTACAATTTTCGAGTAAGGAAAATAGTGGAAAGCAATGATGTAAAGATTGATGAAGACCTTCCAGAAAAAGAAATTGAAGAACATGAAGATGATCCTCTCATTGAAGAGGAAGAACCTGAAGAAGAAGAAATAGATCAAGAAGAAGAAGAAGAGGAAAAAGAACCATCTCATACCCATTCAAAGATGAAGTTTCTCCAGAAATATCATCCAGAAGAACATATTATTGGCAACAGAGATGGAGGGATGCAAACCCAAAGAAGGATGATAATTACACCAAAGAGAAACGTTATTTCTCTTCTATCCATGATAGAGCCAGAAACATTTTCACAAGCAAGGATCCTCATTGGGTAAAAGCCATGGAAGAAGAAATGTCCCAAATTGAGAAGAACGAGACATGGGAGCTAGTACCCCATCCAAAGGATAAAAACATAATGGGAACCAAGTGGGTATTCAAAAATAAAATGAATAAAGATGGAAAAACTATTAGAAACAAGGAAAGGCTCGTCTACAGAGGCTATTCACAGATTGAAGGAATTGACTTTGAAGAGACATTTGCACCAGTAGCTCGTATGGAAGCTATTAGGATGTTCTTGGAATTTTCTTGCTCAAAAGGATTCAAAATCTATCAAATGGACGTAAAATCAACATTTCTAAATGGGGAACTCAAGGAAGAAGTCTACATGGAGCAACCAGAAGGGTTTGATATAATGGAAGGAAATGACTTAGTTTGTAAGCTAAAAAAGGCATTATATGGGTTGAAATAAGCTCCCAGAGCTTGGTATGCAAGATTGGATCACTATATACAACAACAAGTCTTCCAAAAGGGAGTGGCAGGAAGTAATCTATACATAAAGATGAATGAAGGTAAGTTATTAGTCACACTTGTTTATGTTGATGATCTGATTTTTGCTAGCAATAATGATGAAATGAGCCATGAATTTTCTCAAAACATGTCAAGAGAATTCGAGATGTCAATGATAGGAGAGTTATCTCACTTCCTTGGACTACAAGTATCTCAAACCAGAGCAAGATTGTTTATATCTCAAGTCAAATATCTTAAATACATGCTTAAAAGATATGGAATGGAAGATTGTGCACCCATGAGCACACCTATGACCACAAATTGCAAATTGAGCAAAAATGATGACTCCCTTCCAGCATATGCAACTCATTAGAGGTCAATAATTGGAGCCCTTCTGTACTTAACTGCTACAAGACCTGACATAATGCAGGTAGTAGGAATGGTGGGAAGATTTCAATGTGCTCCTAAACAATCCCATTGGTTAGCTGTAAAAATAATTCTCGGATATTTGAAAGGAACTCCTGATTTTGGTCTTTGGTACCCTAAGAGCTCAACACTAACTATAACTGCATACACCAATGTTGATTGGGTTGGAAGTGTAGATGATCGGAAAAGTACTAGTGGAAATGCATTCTTCCTAGGAGACTGTTTAGTATCTTGGCTCAACAAAAAAAAAGACATCCATATCCTTATCCACAGCCGAAGCCGAGTATATAGCTGCAGCAAACTATTTTACTCAAATACTATGGATGAAGGAAGCTCTAACAGATGTCAACATAGGTATAGATCAACCAATTACCATCTATTGTGATAACACAAGTGCTGTCAGTCTCAGCAAAAATCTAGTGATGCACTCAAAGACCGAACATATACCAATCAATTATCATTTCCTTCATGAACAAGTAGCTGAACAAAACATCATCCTGGAATATATCAATATTAAGGAGCGGATAGCTGATATTTTAACAAAACCTCTTCCTCAAGAAGCATTTGAACATCTTTGTCAAAAGATGGGGGTTATTTCTTTAGCATCACTCAAGTTCTTTCATAAAGATGTTGTGGGATAGGGGGAGCAGTTCTACAGGGAAAGCAGTTCTACAGGGGGAGTAGTTCGACAGGGGGAGTTTGTATGCATTCCTTTGCCATTGATTTCAAAGGGATAGAGAAGAAGAATATTGCCATCAACAACAAAGGGGGAGATTTTTGACATAGATTGTCATTGATGTCAATATGGCAATATTCGAGGAGCCAAGAGGAGAAAACAGAGCCATCAGAGGAGAAAACAAATCTATCGGAGGAGCCAAGAGGAGCAGATATAGCCATCAGAAGAGCAAACACAGATATTGGAGGAGCAAAGAGCAGACAGAGCCATCAAAGGAAGCAAACAGAGCTATTGAAGCAATGAATGCCACATAACACACTATTGGGAGCTATCAGGAGAAATATGTATGAAAATACACTATCGGGAGGCGGAAAACATAGTTATAATGGAATACGCTATCAGGAGTGGAGAATATATATAAATAGGCAAATACACTATTGGAAAATTGGCGTCAGTGATGCCACGAGGCAAGGGAAAGACCCCCAGGGCCATGTGACATGCGACTACAATGATCGACGATCGCAATATCGCATCACCGCGATGCAAAGGAGCGGGGCCCAATTACACAGGCAGACCCGATGAGTGTTATAAACCCGAATCTATAAAGTTTGAGTTCCGCTCGTAAAGGTTTTTGTGTGTATTAATGGGTTTCGGTGTAAAAACCAAAATACAAAGGAAAAGCCCTGAAGTGATATGTTGTGGACCTGAAGCAACATTATAGTTTGGCTTAATGCATATATCGCATCCATCAGCCATTAGCCATCGGCATCGGCCATCGAGTATCGGTGAATTGGCCATTGGCCATCAGTGTGACTGCCGATTGTGATATACACTGTAGACCCGATAAAGTTATAAATGTGGGCGTAATAAATTTGAAGTCTGCCCTTTAGCGGTTTTTCATATATTCCAGTGTATTACATTTGCGACCATAAAAAGGTGGGCCCGCATTATATGAGCATCTGACCCTCCACCGTTGATCATCCCTTTGTAGATCCAACGGTCTACATATATTCTAGGTGGCCATATAGCTCGAGAAATACCCACCCGAAAAAGCGGTATCCTCTTCCTTCCCGCTGCTACATGTCGCCTGCCAAGTGGAATCAAAAGCCATCTGCTGAATACCAATTCCCACTTAAGGCCCTTCCGAAATACCACTTGTCGTATAAGAATAATTGTATTGCATGAGGTTCTTTAGGCCAAAATGATTATGATAACAGTTCCAATAGTTCAGGAGGCCTGAACGAAAGCCGATTGCGATTGTGATTGGGACGTGGCATGTGGGTCTATCCTGATTGGTACAGTCTCTCCATTAAACAATAAAGTCCTGTATATGCCTATTATAATTAAAAGAAAAAGGGGCTCTACTATAGTTTTAACATGTAGCAGTGAGCATGAAGAGGCAGAGGGAGCCACAACGACCAAAAATCCATGAATCCGAAGGGTAAGCCAGCACAAAGGAAACCGAAAACCCAGAGCAATGAAGAAGAAGGAAGCCAAAGGAAAAGCGAGCGTTGAAGAATCTTAAGAGCCAATGGAAGTGGAAACGAACAGTCAAAGGCATTAGGAATACAAAAACAGGAAAAAACAAGGAAGTGGGTGTGAATAATCAGGGTGAGAGGAAGCTGAAGTTCAGGCAGAGGCAGCAAAGGCAGGAGAAGTAGGAGAACAGGAGTGAAGCAGAATCCCAACAGGTTTGGGAGCAGAGAACTACAACAAAACAGTTTATACCAGGTTTGGGTTGGAGCCCACGGGGTTGGAGCCTCAGAACTAAAAGGATTGGAATCCTTGGGAGTTGGTGCTCCTAAGTGCAGAACTATTGCCTTGGAAGAATAGAGTTGGTGTTATGGAGGTTGGAGCCTCACAAATGTCCAAGTTGGTTCTTGGCAACTGATTGCAACCAGTTATATATTGTATTTATTTCATTAGACTATTTGTGTTAATAAAAGCATTTATTTCAGCTATCTATTTATGTGTTCCATATATATATATATATATATATATATATATATATATTTATATATTATATATATATATATATATATATATATATATATATATATATATATATATATATTATATATATATATATTGTTTTGGTGATAAAAATAACAATTAAAAAGAAATATTGATTCACCCCCCCCCCCCCAGTATTTCCAAAAAATTATAATGAAAAATTGGAAACCTACAATATCCAATGAAAGTAGGGGTTTTTTAAATTAGCAATGTGTATTGTGTTCATATCGGTAGGGGGTTAAATAATGTGATTTTCATAGGTATTTTCAAATATCTAGTGAAATTAAGGGTAATGTTTAGTATGCCACGAACGCACATGCCATATTAGAGCTCCATTGAGTGAAGCCCCCGTGCTATAATAATATCTCCTAAAATATCAAAACCCAATATTTTAAAGTTGTACCAAATGACCAACAAGATTTCCTCTCACTATGGTGGAAGTTTCAACTTTTGGAACCTCCCAGAAGAAAAGTTATAACATAAATTCCAGCATGACCTATTTAAATATGCATTTAGGAAGACCAACTTCCTCTAATCATATTTCCTAAAACAAATTGACCCAAGATCTGAAAACCGGACCAAAGGATCAACAAGATTTACCCTCACCAAGGTCCAAGATTTAACTTCTGCAACATCCCAAAAGAAATGTTATAAAAGAAAAGTGAGAAATTGTAATCACAATCCCTGCATATCGACATGCACTTATTAACTTGCATATAAAAATCAAGACATCTTTCTTACAACCTCAAGGTAGAATTTCAATATAATCCATAATATAGTCAAGGCATTTTCCCTATTGATTTCATGCACCAGTTTCCTACATCCATTCAAAATTATCACAAATCTATACATTAATTTCAATAAAGAACTAATCATCATATTCATAACTCACAATTAATAACACTTATTGAGATATAGAAAAAGCTAAAACTGAAGAGGGGACTTTGATTTTCCACCTGACCATCGACTAGTTGTAGCATGTATTTCTTACAACAATCACCCCTAATCCAGATCCATAATCCAAGGGGATTTTTCAAGGAAATTCAACTAGAAATCATTCTCACAATTTTGGTTCCTTTCCCAAAAATATAAGTATGCCCTTCATCTAATTTATTTCATCAAAAAGCAAGAGAGCCCTTTTTTTGGTGTTCGAATGTTTTTTTTATCCTTTTTCTTATGTGACTCTTCATGTTCCTCATGGAACATTCTTCAATGTATTTCTTTATAGTTGCACATTTGATTACGCAATGGTGTCAACTAACACCACTCAGGTTATTGTTCCTTTTCACTGTCAAATCGTGGATATGTAGTCCACTCATCAAGACATTTAAATAAATTTATAATTGCTTATAAACAAAGTACAATTACATTACAAAAATCAAGGGGAGTATACCAGGGGTGTTACAAACCCCACCCCCGTAAGGGGAACACTTTCCTCGGTGTTTTTAGCGGCAAAATACTAAAACAAAACTGATATTTATAAATAGCTCTTACATATTTACATTTACGTTTATAATTGCTTACTCAAATACTAAAAATCAGTATGTAACCCTCATTTGATTAGTCATCTCCCATGTGGCTTCATTTGGTCTATCGTGCTTCCATCACACCTTGACCTACTCAGTCACTTGACTTCGAAGCACAATTCCCCTCCAATGTCCAACCATGCTATCTGTTGTGCTCAGTGCCCCTTCAGGAATAATTTCAACTCGCTTCTTTCTTGGATACACCCAATGCACTCATGACCCCAATCGGTATGCACATGATTCTGTCAAAACCAATTCATCTTTCAGGTTCTATCATCCCCTTCTTTGCTTCATCAGTCCCTCATGTTATCACTCTGATATTTCTTTTGAAGTATGAAGAAGAAAAACCAAAGGTAACCACAAAGCACTTTAGGAGATCAGAACTTAGACTTCCTGATGCTCAAAGAGGGCTCTCTCTTTATAATTTAACTTTGTTTTAGTTAAGATGATTTTAGGCTAGTTATTGCTTGCACTTGGGTTTTGTTTTGAAAATTTGGTGGTGGGATCACTTTACTTAGATGGACAAAGGTTTGTCTTATACCATTGGGTTATGGAGTTGGATGTATGGCAAACAAGACTGGATTGAGTTCTAAAAATAGTGTCTACAAGGCAAGATAGATGAGTTCCTGCAGATTTCAGAGGTTAAATGGTGAATGGCTTTAAATCAGATCCAGGGAAAAATTAAGGGTTCCCTAGGCCAAACTTTGGAAGGAATGAAAGAAGTCAACCGGAATGGGAGAGAAATTAAGGGTTCTCAAATCCAGGTATCAGAGGAAAACATGTAAATGACTAACTGTGCAAAACAGAGTGTAATTAAACAAATTCTGAGTGATATTTCTAGTTAATTCATTTAGATTTTAGAACACATTTAAGATTATGAAAGCACATAAGAAAGCTAACAAAATCACATAAAGAAAGTACTTCACTGCAAATGGCTCATCTCATTAATATTGTAGAGAAATGCATTTATTACTTGCTCCAGTCTGTTGACTTGAAAATGGAACAATCACCCTTAGGTTCAAGATCAAAATAACTCAACAAATGTAAAATAATCCACCCTAATACTTCGAATTTTGAAGTATTTATACAAAAGGAATTACAAAATATCTAAAATTGTATTTAGAACTATTCTAGGAAAAAAGAAATATCTTCTTGCAAGAAGATAGAGACAACTATTGAACTGTTTCATGTTGTCCCTTTTATTTTGGTTCTGCTCGCTGTAAACTTTGATTGTTAGCCCTTTATGCTACTAGGCTGTTTGGATTTCATGCTGGATGCTCTGTTTTAATTTAACTTTTCACCTGATACTCTTTCATTTGATACACTTTAATCTTTTTGGCCTGTCAATATCCTTTTACCATGTTGTTTCACTTTTTACTAGAGATTAATAATTTATTGTCTTTTTACTACAGTAAATCATTGAGTTTTTCCCATATTTCTTCAATTGGTAACTGTATATTGATCATTTTTCTGTATATCTCATATGCGTCTATATATTTGGAAAAAGTGAGCTTATTAATAAACAAGTGTTTTACCTCATGCTTGAGGTAAAACAAGTTTTCAAATGTTTGGTACAAGATTTTGCCTGTTGGCATGCCCTTCATAGATGAAGTGATCACCTGTTCTTTGGCCACTTCCCTGATCTTCTTGTTGTAATATGCATGTGTCATTAACTTGTCATTTATAACTAAGGGATTAGGTAATCCCTTTTCCTTCAACAACTCAAACTTAGCCATGAACCTGTCAATGGCTAGCTGCATGTTCTGACACTTATCTTCTAGATTCAACATCAAATTCCTCTTGGTGAGGACTCTCCTAACTTCCAAAATTGTACCTATCCTATCAGGTATCTCAAGCTATTGAAGTTCATATTTATTCTTGGAGTTGAGGAAGTGGATGATTCTTGTTGCTTCCTCTGGCATATCTCTAAGTTCTATCTTGACCCTTTCAATGGCTTCTGTTGCCTACTTTATTAAATCAATCTGCTCAAAAATGACTTGGATAGATGGCCAAATATCATTGAATGGGTCAATGATATTGGCACACAATTGCTCTTTAGCCTTTCCTATTGGTTCAGTCAAGGTTAGTTCTTTCTCCAGGCCTTTTATCCTTTCATTCATCCTTGCAACCTTTTGCTGCTCTTCTTTATGCATAATTTGGGAAAGTTTACAATCTCTTTCTAGGCTGCTCCTTCAGTTTGTTCATCTCATTGGTTTGAATGGACATTTCTTCCATTTCTTTGACTGGCCCATTTGCTTCATCACTTGTGGTACCTGTTGCTGTTGATGCTGGTAGTGCAGTGGCCATTGGACCAGTGGAGCTAATTCTGCTCCCAGAGTGAAAGGTACAGTTGTGGTCACTGTTGGAATGACAGTTGGAGGAGCACTATCAATACTAGCTTGTTTGAGATGAATCAAGCTATCTAGTTCCTTTTCCATCTCCTTCAACTAGTCATTGAGTTGCAGCACCAAGTCCATCATTTCTTCATGACTAGTCTGGCTTTCCAAGACTTCCTTTGTTTGTGGGTGTTGTAATTGAGGCAACCTAAGCTATTTCTTGAGGGCTACAATATCCTCATTCTTTTTATTGATTAACTATTTAGCAGCCTTAACGTCCTTTGGGTCATGGCCCAGTTCAATAATCAGGTCCTCCAAGGACTTTATCCTGGTGTCTTTGGTGATGGAGGAGGCCTTTTCCGATTTGTACTGGGTTGTCGCATTGTCCAATGAATCTTTTAGTTTGAACGCTCTCATGGCCTTTGTTGTGAGGGTGGAGTAGATCATTGCTCCAACCTGCTTGTGAAATTCGATCTGATCAATGGGATGAATATCCCTAGCCAAGACCTCAAAATTGATCTTCTTGTAGTCTGCTGAGGTTTTGGGTTACTGTATAGTAGGTTGTAGGAATGATACTTGCATTTTTCCTTCTTTGATGTCAAAAGTTGAAATCAATCTGTTTTGGTTTGGTGGGGTCATCTTCAGGTACTTGGAATATGTGTCTACCTTCAACTTTTTGTTCCTCATTTTTATTTCCTTAAATCTTTCTTTGATATTTGTTTCCTTGTCAGCTGGCCTGACAAAGGAAGACACTTCCACACTCTTCTGTCTTTGTATAATATATGTGTTGGAAGTAGATGGTTTATATGTCTCTACTGATGCAGTTGTCTCTGTTGTCTATTTACTGCTCTACCCCATTTCCTTAGTGTCAATCCTTTCTTCTCAAGCAATGTTTTCCTCCTGCTTAGACACAAGATTCAATTTGGGCCTCTTGTTTAGCTTGAACTGCTCATCAGTGGTCTCCATGGCAGAACTTGATGCTTCTTTCTTGTTTGTTTTAGGATTCTTCTCCTCATTGAGAGGGGTCTGAATGACAGGAGGGATTTTCAATGACTCTCCCAACTCTGGAACCTGCAGGAAAGAGCTCTGGTCAAATTGTTTCTCTAAATAAAGGATGGTGTTCTCCACATCCACCACTGTACTATCCATGTCAATCAATGTATTCTCTACCCATTCTGACTTATTAGCATACTATTCAATGTTAGGTCTTGGGTTGTGGATGTAAGGTCCTAGCTTGACCTTTTGTCTGAGCTTGTTTATAACCCCATGAGGGCCATAATGCCAGATGAAACTATTCTTGAATTTTAATTCCTAGAGCATCTTATCATCCTCAGGTCTAGCCTCTCTGGTGTTGCAGATGAAAGGGCCCATTTGGTTTTTCATCTTAAACTGTGTCTTTTTCCTAGTAGCTAGGAAGCTAACCTCATCTGCACTTGTAGTTTGCCTAAAGTATTCGAGGGAAAATATCCTAATTGGGACGTATTTAGGGAATTTGTAGGGGGTTAGCTCACGACCATAGACCATAATTTTAGTGTGATTTTGGTAGAGGTAACAGTCTCCCACCTTTCTATTCTTGGCCAGTTGCAGTACTCTTCTAATTTATGGGTTGATTCTAGGCTGAATCTGAGAAGTCAACATGTTCATGACTAGGTATACAAAAGAATCTATGAAGTCTTTGTATGAGGTGGAAAATTTGTGGACCAAACGTATCCAGAAGATGACTGATCTTTCCTTTCCCTTAGTGTCCAATTTATGGATCTTCAAAGGGAATTTATCTATCCGATAATAGAGGAACATATGAAACAACATTGAAGAGTATTTAAAAACTTTTTTAGTAGGCAATCTAGTGAGTTGTTCATGCATTCCGTCTGCAATCAATTGGGCATAATCATACAAAATGGCAGGAGGCTTTTCTGGAGTGAAAATGGACAAGAAGGCCATGATGACCTCATCCACAAACTCATCTGATGTGCATCCTAGGATGCATGAGATCATGGTGGTTATCCTCTAGACAGTGTTTGAAAAAATAGTGGCAACATAGGGTGGAATGTCTTTAGGAGTATGGCGCTCCTCAATGATGAAATTCTGAAATATTTGTTTGATCCTGTCTGGGCCCAGTGTGATGTATAGGTCCAACAGGTGTCTAATGGAAAAAGGAGTTAGATTAGGAGTAGGCTAGATTTGCAGCATTTGGTTGATTGATTAAGCCGTAATGGTGAACAATATCTCATGGTTTGGTGCCTCAATAGCCCTATGGCTTGGAACGTAAAAGGCATGACAAAAATGTACTATGTCTGGGAATCGGTGGACTTCTTGGAATGTATACTTGGGTACATTGGATTCCCAAAAGTTTATATCATCAGCATGGTTAAGGAACCTATCCTTGGCCCAGCATTGGATTCTCAGAAGGTAGCGTGGGGTGGCTGTATCTTTGATTTGGAAGTCTCTGTCTGCCATGGAAAGGTGGTCAATGTCTAAATGAGGGGTTGTCACTGATCTGACATCTAGAGAGGTCTGGGCAGCCATTTCTGTAATAAACTATGGAAATTTGGTTATATGGCTTTGGGAGTGAGGTTTTAAAATTTCAATAACCAGGGTAGGTTATCAGCAGTTTGTAGGTAGTGGTTTTGGTATTTTAGGAATGGAAAACTCTCAAATTAAAGGAAAATTAAGTAGATTCATTCAATTATTTCATGAATTTAGTGTGTTTTTTAAATGAGAGGGCAATTCTTGGTTTTATGCTTAAATACCTGGAATCTTACAGTCGGGGTTGCAAACTGGTTTAAAATTGAGGTCTGCAGAGGATTCTTCAGCTTTGAGGTGTGTAGTGATAGCGTTTTGGAAGGTTCTAGAAATTGGTAGTTGGTCTCGGGAGCTCTGAGGGTGCTGGTGTGCTTCTGAGGCTTCAACAATGCAAACGGGCGAAAAAGGCCAAAAATGGGGTATGAGGGCTTTTAACTGGGAGCGCTTAGAATTGGCAGGGAGATTATATGAACAATGGCGGTTTTGCTTTATGGCAAGGATGCGGTATTGGAGGGTATCACACCGCTTATGAGGATCTGGCGATATTTTGTCGAGGGAATGTGATCTATGCTAGAGGCTGACACGTAGCAAAATGGGCCAGAGAAAAATCGCCCATATCAGGTGTTCTTGTGCCGGTAAAGGTTGGGCACTGAGCAGGCGCGATATGGGTGAGGACTGATAGATCTAGGGGTGGATGATCCGATGACCATCACGTGGCAAAGTTGCATGGTTTGAGTGATGGGGCGGAGGTCAGCGGGACCCATGGGATTAATTACAATTAAGTCTAATCAACCAACGATTAACTCCGCGTTTATGAAGTAATGTGGGTTTATGGAATATAATAGGTAAAAATGAATTTTTGGGGTTTAATATAGTAATGCGGGGGGGAATAAAAGTTAGAATAAGAGGTTTAGTGGGTTTCTTGGGGTTTTTAGGTTACTTAATCAAATGGAAAGTGATTTTCCAAGGGGAAAAGGGGTTTCACACTATGGGAAAGGGATTTTTGGGAAGGGGGATGAATGCAGAAGGTAAATTGGCTAGGGAATGTGTGAAACCAACGGGTAGGAGGCAAAATGGATGGAAATGGTGTTTTCACAAGCCATGAAGGGGTAAAAGGGAAATTAGTAAGTATATAGTGAGGGGTGAAATGCTATGAAGGGGAAGTTAGTCAAATCAGCTTATGAACATGTTTTTCACTTTGATAACTGCTCCTGCACATTGAAACACATAGTTAAGCATGATAGTAGTGCTTATGCTTCAAATGACTTGTATTTCTGCAACCTTTCTTCTACCTACCCTTTTACCTACCCCAACATTTTTTGTTCACTTTGGTGGGTGCACTTAAGCTAGCAAACCCTTTTCTTTCCTTTATTCTTTTATGAAACAAACTATCTACTTCTAACCTTATATCTTCTAAGGGCTCAAATTAAATTGATGAGCTCCTCTTATTTCTCTATCTATCTACTCATCTGCCAAGATTAAACTGTTTGGTTAGATTTTTATTCTCTAAATACAAACATGAAATTCAAAGCATGAAGTAGTTAAGATTAAGCAATTTGACTATCATGGGTTGTGGCATATATGACAATCTACACACAACCATTATTTAAGACATTAAAGTAAGGAGTAGTGGCACTTGGACTTGCACACTTTCATGATCTATTTTTTTGTTTGGAGTTCATATTTTTCATTTTTTGATCTTTTCTTATTTTTCTTGTCCTTTTATATTTGTTTTAGGACATACCCTCTTTACATATTTTAATTTTAATATGGAAAACATTTGTAGAAAACAAAGGTATGTACAATATTACAAGACTTAACCTTAGCCAATTCAAAATTATGAATCCTATCACTATAGCACTCTAACAATGGCTCCACATGGGGATGGCATTTCCTGGTGAAATGTCAATAAATCTAAAGACTAGTAACCTTTGAATTGTGACTGTAGTTACCTTGTAAGCTGTCCTTTTGTGATTCTGCTTTATTAATACTTATGATAGTAAACCCTTCAAAGCTCAGGGCCTTCTCTCCGGGCTTCAACTTCAAAGGATTACCATGAAATCCATTCTACACTCTACAATGTTATGTACAATGATGCAAAGTAAAGTGAACTATTGTGAGTGAGTGGAGAAATAATGCTTCAGCATCCTACCATTAACAAGTCCTCCTGGTAGATCTGATCCATCTATGTTTCTCAATAAAAAGGAAGTGTTGCCTTTGTAGCCATAAATGACATAAGGCCCCTGCCACAAAAAATCAAATTTTCCATGCTTGCCTTTGTCTTCTCTCCTTGAATCCCACTTAAGGACTTTATCTCCTATGTAAAATCATCTGCTTTAGTCTTTTTATCAAAGACTTTCTTGGATTTTTCCTGGATTACCTGTGATTTTACATATACTTCTTCTCTGGTCTGCTGCAGGTGTATGGTCTGATTTATTCTTCTCTGAATATCATTTGGTTTCACCTATAATTCCTGGATTATCTTCATCACTGGCACTCCCAAGGATGATGGGAATACTGCATCCATTTCATAAACCAGCTGATAGGGTGATGTTCCAATGGACTTCTTAGTAGTCAGTGTATCTACCCATAAGGCATTGACTAACTTCTTGTTCCATGTCTTTTTGTTATCTTCCAGCAAATTTTTAATGATATTGACTAGGCTTTTTTAGATGACTATGCAAGTCCATTACCTTGAGGGTAATAGGCTGTGGAATGGCCAAGGGTGATGTGGTACTTGTTACAAAAATATATTATTCTCTTGGATTAAAGGCAGTTGCATTATCAGTAATGAGCTTCTGGGGACATCCAAATCTTGACAGGATATTACTTTCTAGGAAGGAGATTATGACAGTGTATGTGGCTTACCTAGACGGTATGGCCTCTATCCATTTGGTAAAATAGTCTGTGGCTACAAGACTCCACTTATGCTGAGATGAGGAGGTTGGGTGTATTTCTCCAATGAAGTCTAACCCCCATTATTGAAATGGCATTTCAGTGGAAATTGGTTTAAGAGGCAAGGGTAAAAGTTTTCTCTTTCCCTCAAATATCTGACATTTATGGTAGGATGCCACATGTTTCTTAACATTTGCAAACAATGTGGGCCAGTAAAAACCAGCCATTAGGATTTTTTCAACAGTGGTCTTCCAGTACAAGTGTCCTCCACAATCCCCTGCATGAAGCTCTAGCATGATTTTATCGGCTTCATTTTTCAATAAAAAATTCGAAAGAATACCACTATTGTCTTTCCAAAACAATGCATTATCTATAATACAATACTTCAATGACTTCATCTTTAAAACTATATGATCCAAATTTAAACAAGAACACAACAAAATATAGAGATAACCATATACACAAAGATGCAGTGGAAATAATACTTCATTTCATTAATGCAAAATACTGAAAATATGCTTATAGAGAGAAATGGAAATAAACCAGCTAGGGCGATGGTAGCTTATCCCTAAGAAGAGATGTTGTAGCTACATGCCTCTGAACTGTGTTACAATGAGTCTCGAAGGCCTATTTATTGTTAAGAAACAATGGGAAACCCTAAACATCCAAAAACCTAACCCTAGAAGATGAAACGACAAACTGTGGGCCCCATTTGGGTAAATTGGTACATCAACTTCTCGAGGTCATAACTTTGGCATACAATCTCCATTTGACGCGCACAATATCTCATTAGAAAGATCTATCCAAGAACTACAAATTTGGGAAGATAAACATTAGCCCATAGACCCATGTTTCTCCTATTTTTCCCAAAAAAACGTCATTCAGGGCCTCAAAATGGCTTCAAAAGTTTAGGACCTGAAAAACTACTAAAAATAGTAAGTTGTGCTACAATTAAGGAAATTGAAAAGTTGAAAGAAACAATGGTGGGGGTCCAAGTGGACTTGGCAGGTGGCCACCAATATCCACCTGCATCATTCCTCCCCACTTAGGAAGCAATGGTCCCCATTGCGTTGAGTTGCTCCATGAGATGAAGAAACTTCTGTTGAACTTGGTCCCTAGTGAGCCACTTGCTTTGGTGAAGGAGTTGGCTTACTTTGACAACTCGATACAATTGGATATTATGCTGGTGAGTGTGCTTGATTTGTGTGTGCATGATCCGATCAGTTGCAGCTTATTCCATGCAATTTGGATTTAACTTTGTAGGTGTGAGCTATTCTGCAATGTCGGATGTGTCTAGTAATGGTGGAAAGTATGGTCGCAGGCAGTCCACATTGAACACTAGGTGTAGGCCAAGGAATGGGGGAATGCTAAGCTCAAATGCATTATCTCCCACAACCTTGGTAATGGTATAAGGACCATATCGGAGTGGTCTGAGTTTCCAATAGGCTCTGGTAAGGCATTCCTTTTTCAAATGCAACCAGATTTTGTCGCGCACCTGAAACTTGTGTAGCACCCGATGTTGATCATGTCGCTGCTTGTACTTGGAATTTGATTTCTCCAAAATGTCATGGACCTGTAAGCGAATATGTTGGATGTGCTAAATAAAGTTGTTTGCCTTATCTGTTTCATACTGGACATGAGCTGAATCTGCGTGAGTAGCTGCAACTGGCATGGCCACATCAATGGGACATAGTGGCTGGAATCCCAAGCCCACCTGAAAAGGGTTGTGGCTAGTCGAGATGTGGAGGGCCTCGTTGTAGCTGTGTTGAACATAGAGAGGCTTTCATCCCATGTGTGTGGATGCTTTGAGTTGTACATGCGCAAAATGTATACGATCATCCTGTTGACAACCTCTGTCTGGCCATCAGTTTGATGGTGGAAGGCTGTGGACTTAGTGAGTTTGGTGTCGAGCATCGACCAGAGACTATACCAAAATATATTGAGGAACCTGCTTTCCTGATCTGAGATGATAGACTATGGGATCCCAAAGTGTACACACTCTCATTCAAAGAAAAGATTAGCAGTGGCTTTTGTTGTGATATTCTTCTTGCAGGCGGCCATAATGGTCGTCTTCGAGAACCTATAGACGACCACAAAAACACAGTTGTTTCCATTCTTAGTGGAAGGAAGATGTGACATGTAATCCATGGAGATGGATTCCCAAGGTCGACTAGGGGTAAGCAGCGGGGTATAGATGCCTTGATTCTTGATGCCTGGTTTGGCAATGGCGCAAGCAGTGCATGATCTGATGTACTTCCCGACATCGTGTCGAAGATTCGGCCACTAGAAATACTTCTGCAGTACTGCCACCATTTTCTCGACCCTGAAATGTCCAGTAGCTTGACTATAGTGTGCTTCCCAAATCATATTGGTGTGCTCAGTTGAAGGAACACAAAGGTGACCCATGTGGCATAACAGGGCATCCTAGAGGTGAAAATATGGAACATGCTGACCCTCTAAGAGTGTTTGGTATGTGTAGCCGAATTCGGGGTCACTTTTGTAGAGAAGTGGCCAGTCAGAAGTCTCGTGCCCACAAGAGTTGAGCACAATGGTTAATGCCATGATCAGTGGTCGACTGAGGCAATCTGCAACATTATTGGTGCTACCCTTCTTATGCTTGATATTCAAATGGAACTGTTGCAGGTATGTGGTCAACTTCTGATGGCGATCATTCTGCAATTTCCCTTGGGTCTGTATGAACTGGAGGGGTTAGTGGTCTGTGTGGATGACCATTTCCTTCCCCAAAATGTAGTGCTTCCATTGTCGGTAGACCTGCATAATGGAATACATCTCTTTGTCATAAGTGGGATACTTTTGGACTGTGTCTGAAAGTGTCTCACTGTGATATGCCACTAGATGCTTGTGTTGAGTAAGGATTGCCCCAATATCATAGTCAGAGGATTTTGTCTCAACCTCAAATGGTTGTTGTAAGTATGGTAATGCGAGCACGGGTGTTGTGCATAGGTGATCTTTCAACTCTGTGAATGCCCTCTATTGAGTTTCAGACCAAAATAATTTTTCTTTCTCTCCTCCCTTAGTGAATTGACTCAAGGGCCAAGTGATATGAGAAAATCCCAACACGAACCTGCGGTAGAAGTTGGCAAGACCTAGAAAGCTGCGGAGCTCTGTCAGAGTGGTTGGAGATGGCCAATCTCGAATGACTTGGATCTTGGATGGATCCACATGTACCCCCTATTCATCAATAACGTATCCCAGATATTGAACCTGGGTCATGCCAAAAGTGCATTTCTCCAAATTGGCACATAACTTGTGTTGCTGTAGTGTTTGGAGAACCTGTCGGATGTGGTGGAGGTGCTCTTCCCAACTCTTGCTAAATATCAAGATGTCATCCAAGTATACCACTACAAATGAGTTGGTGAATTGCCACAAGATGTCATCCATTAGCCTCATGAAGGTTGCAGGAGCATTCGTCAATCCAAAAGGCATCGTCAACCATTCGAACAAGCCCTCCTTAGCTTTGAAGGCGGTCTCTACACATCGGAGGGTTTGATTGGTACCTGGTGATATCCTAACTTCAAATCGATCTTGCTGAAATATGTTTCCCCCTTCAGTTGGTCCAAGAGGTCATCAATCCATGGGATCGGGTACCTATTACGAATAGTGATCTTGTTTAGCACCCAATAGTCAATACAGAGTCTCCAAGTCCCATCCTTCTTCTGTACCAACACGATTGAGCTCCTATAGGGCAATGAACTTGGACAGATGTGACCTTTCTACAGCAGCTCCTGAATCTGCCTCTTGATTTCATCATTCTCCATAATAGAGCACTGATAGACTGGTCCATTGCGTAGCGGCGCACCTAGGGTCAGATCGATGGAGTGCTTGACCTAACAGTGCAAAGGAACCCCTGCGGGGGAGGTGAAGATGTCCTCATACTCCTCCACGACCTTGTCCATCTATAGTTGTCGTGTGGAGGGGCCCTGTCTGGAGGTCGTGGACACCGTCTTCATCTTTCCTTAAGGGCATATCATCAGGAAAACAAATTTCCCGGTTTTGGAAACACTCTTATTGCATTGTTTTGCAGTAATCAAAGAGATGGCGGTAGGCGGTGCTACCTATGGTATCATGTACAACTTAGTTCCCAAAGTAACAATAACAGCATGGGGCCTTGATTCATACACAACATGATGCTTTCAAACGTATGGTTGTCCTAGTAATACATCACAAACTTCAAGGGGAGCAATGTCACACAATACCTCATTTGTGAAGGGCTTGATATTATATGGAAGGCGATACTAATGGCTCATGCGAAGATCCCATCCTTGGTGAAGCCACCTGATGGTGTATGGTTGTGGATATGCTATGGTCAGTAAGCCCAGCCGCTTCACGACCTCTACCGAAATGAGGTTCTTTTGGCTCCCGTTGTCGACAATGAACTATAGCGTGGAGCCCTTTACCCACATTTGGGAGTGGAAGAGATGCTCCTCCTCCTCTGGATCTTCGGGTTCCTCCTTTTGGATCTTCGTGGTGGCAACAGTGGTGTTGGGGTCCGCATCGATAATCTGCTTCCCTTTGTCATTCCCCTTATCGGGTTCTGAATTAGAGTCGGAATCTGCATTTGATTCTGAAACCTTTAGCTCAGCCACCAATGACTACTTGGTCCGACATTCACTTGTGTTGTGAGTGGAGCTCTTATGGAACTCACAACACTTTCCCGTGTCCTTTTTTGGCTTCGCAGCACTATTCTTTGCTTGCAGCTTTGGCGGGTTTTCTTGGACTGCCCCACCTTGGCTTTGTCCTTTTTTCTACGGTTTGGGGGCACCTTTCCCTTGCTTCAGATTCACAAATCCAAAGTCTCGCTTCTTTGTTTAAACTTTTGGTCAACCCTGACGGCATATCGGTATGCAGTACCGAGCAAGGAGATGTTAAGGAATTCTATTTCTTCCTGGATGTACTTGTGCAAGCAGCCGCAGTATTTGAGTACCAAATGCTGCTCCGAGTCCTTGATACCCAACTTTGTGCGAAGGGTATGGAAAATATTGGTGAACTTTGGCACGTCTTGGTCCCTTCCCTGCCAGAGCATGGTCCACTTTATGTATTGATCCACATAGCTTTTGACAGGGTAGTACTTCTCCTTGATGACATCCCGGAATGAATTCCAAGTGGGTGTGGTCGAAAATAGTGAGCCTGTACTTTCATCCTTATGCTCGTAGTAGGTTTCCCACCAGTGCTTGACGTGGGGGGCTGCTTTGAGAAGAGTGAAAATAATCTTTTCTCGACTGGAAAAATCATAAACATAAAAATAACCCTCTAGCATATTTATACATTTATCGACGACATCTATGTCTATTTGACCCTTGAATATGGGGATTTCAAAATTAACTTGTACCTTAAATGGTGTGGCATTTGCAAAGTAGCTGTTGGAAGCTAATGCATCGCACCTGGGTAGCCACTGAAGGATCTGGGCAAAGTTGTCCATCATCACGTTCCTTTGTCATTCGAGGGCTTCTTCGAGCAAGATTTTGATAGGATCTCCTGCCCCCTCATCTTTCTTTTCATCTGCCATGGGAGGTCATCGGGATTTGTGAGGCTGGTCTTGCAAAGGTTCAACCAGTTCAAGCCCTAACTCCTTATACCCTGACCTCGTTGGGGACATACAAAGAAAAATAGAGAAAAAAATAGATCGCTCTGATACCACTGATCCGGATTTAAATAGGAACGCAACAAAATACAAATATAACCATATACACAATGATGCAATCGAAATAATATTCATTTCATTAATGCAAAACACTGAAAATATAGATAGAAATGGAAATAAACTAGCTAGGGCGATGGTAGCTTATCTCTGAGAAGAGATGTGGTAGCTATATACCTCTAAACTATGTTACAATGAGGCTTGAAGGCCTATTTATTGTTAAGAAACAATGGGAAACCTAAACATCCAAAAACCTAACCCTAGAAGATGAAACACCGAACTGTGGGCCCCGTTTGGGTAAATTGGTACACCAACTTCCTAGGGTTGTAACTTTGGCAAACGATCTCTATTTGACACGCACAGTATCTCGTTAGAAAGATCTATCCGAGAACTACAACTTTGGGAAGAGAAACATCAGCCCATGGACCCATGTTGCTCCCAGTTTTCCCAAAAAACATCGTTTAGGGCCTCAAAACGACTCTGGAAGTTCAGGACCCGAAAAACTGCTAAAAATAGTAACCTATGCTACAATTAAGGAAACTGAAAGGCTGGAAGAAACAATGGTGGCATTCCAAGTGGACTTGGCAGGTGGCCACCAATATCCACCTAGATCACTCTAGCTTTAATTCTTGTCAAACTAGGAGGAGCTTGTAAATTTTGTAATACAAATATAATATCTGCATACTAGGGTGAATCAGCAAAAGGTTCACTGATCAGTGGAGTCGCCATCTCTTCTTGATTATCAAAGGCACCAATGAAGTTTATATCAAGGGCCTGACAATTTGATTTAGCCATGAGTTTGGCAAAACCTTGGCCTTTGATAAGCTTAATTGGCTTTATCTCTATGTCACATTCCAATATTGTGGCAATCCACTTGCCTCTTTTCCCATTTTGTGTCAAAATGTCCTTAACTACAGAATTTGGAACATAAGCAATAATGTGAGAATACATAATGTACACTCGGAAGTCTTTGATAGCATTTACTAAAGATAACACTTTTTTTCCATGATATTGTATTTGAGTTTGGCATCTCTTAAGGATTTACTAAAAAATGCAATTGGTTGTTCATCTCCTTGGTTGTTCTTTTGCAGCAAGATTGCTACAATGGTGTGTTTTGAAGCAAAAGAAAAAATTATAAAATCCCTATTAAAATCGGGACTTATTAGGACTGGAGTCTTAGTTAAGGCTTCATTGAGGCTTCAAAGGATTGTTTGGCCTCCCCTGTCCATTTAAGTGTTGAGTCCTTTCTTAGCATGTTATTTAACTCTCTAATCAATTCTGTTAGATTTGAAATGAATCTCCTAAGGAAGTTTATCTTGCCTAGAAATGACTGTAACTCTCTAATGTTTCTAGGATGGGTAATGGTCAAAATGGCCTCTATTCTAGTAGGATTGATTCTAATCCCATCTTTAGATATGATATGCCCCAACAGTTTTCTCTCTTCCATACCAAAGAGTGTCTTTTTGGGATTTAAAGAAATCCCAAATTTTCTACATTTGATAAATACTCTTCTCAAGTGGTCTAAGTGTTCATTGTCAGATTTAGAGAAGATTGTGATGTCATCCTAGTATACTATTAAGAAATCATGGATCTCCTTGGCAAAAGCTATATCCACAGCTCTTTGAAATGTGGAACCTGCATTCATTAATCCAAAGGGCATCTTCAAATACATGAAGGTACCCCAAGGAGTAGTAAACGCAGTTTTGGCTTGGTCCTCAGGTTGGATTAAGATCTGGTTGTACCCAAAGAATCCATCTAACAGTGAAATCCTATATGAACCTACTACCCTCTACAGTATATGATCCATCTTTGGTAGAGGATAGTTATCTTTTAGTGAGACCTTGTTTAAATTTTTGAAATCTACAAAAAGTCTAATTTCACCTGTCTTTTTCCTAGTTGTGACTAAGTTTGAAATCCAGTTCGAGTATCTAATGGGGGCTATTATTTGGGCATCAAACATTCTTTTGATTTCATTCTCAATAGAGGGCATAAGAGCTGGGTTTATTCTCCTAAGTTTCTGTATAAAAGGTTTATGATCTTCTTTTAGGGGTATTTTGTGTTGGATTATGCTGGTGTCATAAGATTTTAAGTCTTCATAACTCCATGTGAATACATCCTAGAACTCTTTAAACAGATTGATGTATTTAACCCAATGTTGCACTAATCATTATCGGGATTAATTCGGCGCGGGGAAAAAATCGGAAAAGATCGTAATAATCGGGAAAAAATTGTTTGGTACAAAAATATTCATTTTTTTTCAAATTTTTTAATATCAAACCATCTACAACATAAAATAAATACATTGACACATAAATATGATAAAAGAACTAATATATAAGATGTTTAATATCATTTCTAGTGCTAAAATCACACATAATAATGAATCA
Organism: Pinus taeda; assembly: GCA_000404065.3. Lineage (NCBI taxonomy): Eukaryota > Viridiplantae > Streptophyta > Pinopsida > Pinales > Pinaceae > Pinus > Pinus taeda. Next base: position 41,573 of record APFE031252897.1, on the reverse strand, counting down.
TGTCCTGAATAGTAAGTCTTGACTCCTAGTCCCAATTCAACCTCAAAATATCAACAAAAAATATAATAATGTATCTCATATCATGAGTCATAATGTCATATACAATGAAATGAACCAAATAACTAAAGTCTAATACTATTGATTTCCTTTGCCCCTCTAGATGTAGATGTTGATGGAGTTGGTAGTAGACTCTGGGGTCTGCTATGCTCTAGAAGCTGAAGAACTAGGAGCTATAGGAGGTAGACCACGTCCTATACTTCTGACAGCGGTAGCTTGGGTCACCTCCTCCTCATAAATAAATAAATAAATATAAAAATAATTTATTTTTTCTCCCACGATTTTTCCCATAAAATCGCGATTTTTTTCGAAAAAATCGGCCCAAATTTTTTTTTCTAATTTTATCGCCAATTTAATCATCATTTTGAAAAAATCACGATAATACGATATTATCGCGATTTTTTCCCAATTAGTGCAACACTGATTTAACCTTTTCCTATGGAGGTAAGGCTTTTGATATTTTGATGAGTTTTGGTTTATCCTTAGTTCCTATTGTTGAAATTTGGTACCGGAGGACAGGTGGTTCCCTAAGACTTTGATCTTTGGCCTAGAGAAAAGTGTCCAAAAAGAATTTAATTTTTCTCTTAAAGTAACTTTATAATTTTTATAAAGTTAAATCTAATTTAAAAGTGATTTTAAGTGATAAAGTTACTAAACTCTAATTTTAAAGTGACTTTAATAAAGTTAATGTAAAATTAGAAAGGAAATGTGACTTTGGAAATAAATGACTAAGTGGATCTTTATTAAAGTGGGGTGAGTTAAAAAATAAAAATTGAGATTTAAATGAGCATTTAATCTCAGCCCTAGATCTCAATCTATTTCAGCCATTGGATTTAGAGGTTACCCAAAAGTCACTTAGGATTAGATTAAAGGAGGAAAAGGAAGCAAAAGGTCATTCATTCTTTCATGAGCAGATTGAGAGAAGGACAGCAAGAGAGCAAGGGAGATTTCTGGACAAGGAGGAGAATGAGACAACAGCTTGGCACACATTCCAAGGCAGCAGTTGAGCAGATTTGTATAGCTGATTCAGCACACAGTGAAAGGCTGATTTTGGCACGATTTTCTAGAAATCCGTATAGCTGGTTTGCACAGAAATCGAGGAGTGGTTTGCACAGAAATCGAGGAGCAGTTTGTTGTTTTTTCTGCACGCAAATCGAGGTCTGTACAGTGCATTTATTGCAGTTCGTACAGTGCATTTAATGTAGGCCGTACAGCAGCATTTAATGTTGAAAGTGGACACAAAAATCGAGGAGGTCGTACAGCATTTATTACTGTCATGTTTGCTGTAATTTCCAGTTTGCTGTGAGGCACAGGAAAAGAGATAAGTTGTAAATTTGCTGGCTGATTTTTTGCTGGAAATTTCTCACTGTAAAAAAGGCATTTTCAGAAATAAAGAAGAGCTCTCGAACTGGTTTTCCCCAAGAGTTGTAGGGGGTGTTTCCAGGGTCACATTAACCAAAAATCACTGTGTTCAAATATGTTAAATGACTGTTTGTACTTGCTGATTTTTTTATTTCTACATTTTTCTGCATTTTGTAAAATTTCCAGAATTTGTGTTTTCAGCAAAAATTTATTTTTTCAGTTGTTGAATGTATGGATATGGGAAAAGGCATTTAACTATATGGGAGAAATAACGAGAAACTGAAAAACGGGGTGGGAAACGAGAAATTTCTACATGGTATCAGAGCTTGAGTGCTAAAGTGCAGTTTGGGACAACAAGGAGGAAAATTACAGCTTGCTGATTTTTCACTCAGAAAATCCAGCAAGTTGATTTTTCACAAACAGCAGTTTTATCTTTACTACAGCAGTGCTATTTTTCAGTTTTAGCACAGCAGGATGTCATTGGGATTGAGGGTGGAGGATAGGTTGGATGGGCATACAAATTACAGCGTTTGGAAGGAGAGAATGCAGAGTATCTTTGAGGAGGCAGAAGTCTGGGATATCATGGTGCATATCACACAAAACCCTGTTGTTGTGCCTACTGATGCTACTCAGTTGGCTAAGTATAATAAAAAGAACAACAAGGGTAAGAGACTGATTCTAAACGGAGTCAAAGACCATTGCATTCCTCATGTGAGAGGAAAGAGCAATGCCCATGAGATGTGGACAGCATTGTCCAATCTCTACTAGAGTACCAATGAGAACTGGAAAATGGTCCTGAAGGAGAAGCTGAAGAACATTAAGATGGGTAATGATAGTGTAGCTGGATATCTCACAAAGATTACTAATGTGAGAGATGAGTTGGCAGCAATTGGAGAGGCCATTCCACCCACTGAGTTGGTGCGGATTGCAGTGAATGACCTCCCCCGTTCATGGATGAACTTTGCTGATGGGGTTTGTGCACGTGAGACCCTTCCCACATGGGAGAGGTTTTGGGATGATTGCATTCAGACAGAGATCAGGAAAGGCCAGCTTGGGGCAGCCAAGCCAGTTGAGCAGGATGAGGATGTAGCACTGTCAGCAGGAGGCAAGAAAGGAAAAGAGAAGAAGCAGGCTTCCACAAGCAATGGTGGGGGCAAAGGCAAAGGTAAAGGTAAGCAGGGTAACACAGAGAAGGACTATTCCAAGGTGAAGTGTTGGAATTGTCAAAAGATGGGACACTATGCAGTTGTGTGTCCAGAGAAGAAGAAGAAGGGGAAGAACTAGAGCGTGGCAGCTTCAGCAGAGGTTAAGGACTTTGCAGTTCGTTTTGACCGGGAGTTTGGGTTCACTGCGTATGAGTCCTCTATTGCAGGATCACCTGCTAGACAGGTTCAGAGGGAGCATGCTTTTCCCTCGATTAGCGGAGTATCTTCAGGTATCTGGTATATGGACAGTGGGGCTTCATGTCACATGACAGGAGTCCGTGAGTACTTCTCTGAGCTTTCAAAGAGTAGCACTGATATAGAGGTAGTACTCAGTGATGACAGAGTTGTTAGAGCAGTCGTGGTAGGGACACTGACATTTCAGAGGGAGTCCAAACCTCCCTTGAAGGTGACAGATGTTCTTTATGTGCCAGGGATGAGGAAGAACCTCATATCCGTCTCAGCTTTGGAGGATAGAGGGTATGAGGTACTGTTCAGGGGAGGACAGGTGTTGATGTATCCTAGGGGCACTCCAGCTGATTCAGCTAGAGTGATAGGTGTACGCCATGCAAAGGTGTACAAGTTTCCATTCCAGTCCCTTGTGGCATTGAGAAATAGTACCGACAGCAGAGCTAGCAGTTATGTTAGGTAAACTTGACTCAGGATAGAGTCAAAAGTTGACCAAGTTAAACAGTGATGGTTTTGGGACACATGGTATTGTCCACCCATGGTATTCTACCTGTGGTATTATATGTAATGGAGCCTATAAAAGGCTGGAAGGACTTCATTGTAATGAAAAGGCGTGGAGGTGAGCGGTGAAGGCTCACTTGGCCGGATTGGCCAGGGTTTTGGCCAAGGATAATGAAATTTCATTATGATCGGTTTTTCCCCAGATTTGGGGTTTTCCCAGATAAACATTGGATTGGCCAGGGTTTTGGCCAAGGATAATGAATTTTCATTATGATCAGTTTTTCCCCAGATTTGGGGTTTTCCCACATAAACATGTGTGTTCATGTGTTTATGGTTATTGCTGGTTATTTTTTATATTTGTTCCTCTCAGTAATTCTCCGTAATTAATTTGTGTTCTTGGATAAATTTCTTAACAATTGGTATCGGAGCCATGGTTGAGAGTTTTGGCTTCGAATGTATGCCTTCAGTGAAGTATTTATTTAGCCCAATGGATAAAAGGATCAGTGCAAAAGTTTGTTGTTATTGCTCGTGAGATCACCGTTGAAAATGGTTAAAGAGATAATTGAATTTAGATGTGGTATGAATATGGATCAATGATGTGGTCAGGGTCTGCGTTGAAGGACTGAGACGGGCCATCGGGCTTCAGATCTGATCAATTGGATTTCTGCATGCCTAATTGCTTAATCATATATGTATCATCTCTTGGATTGATTTCACATGAAGAGGTTGAATGACGAGAAGCGTCGACAACAAAGCCAAGGAAGTATGCAAAGAAACTTGGTTATTGCGCGTGGGACTCATGGGATGAGAAGATCTGATGGGATCAGGAATCAAACCTGTCCCCTGTTGAGAGAGGATGGATCAAAATCACAGCAGCAATAAACAAAAAAAAAATAATGAAGTCAAAATTATTGCATGTAAATGGGCATACTACTGTAAGACCTGGTAAGGCATGTGTACCCCTCTGTAATCATCGGTAAATTCTGGGTTAGACCTAGGTGATAGGGGGATGTCGGGTTAACAATACCTCAGGTAAAAACTCTGAAGGGGGTAAGAGCTAGAGTGAGCAAGATTGTCTCACTTAGCAGGTTTGGCTGGAGTTAGTCAAGGAACCCCAAGTCAAGTTTAAGGGGGGAATTGTTAGGTAAACTTGACTCAGGATAGAGTCAAAAGTTGACCAAGTTAAACAGTGATGGTTTTGGGACACATGGTATTGTGCACCCATGGTATTCTACCCATGGTATTATATGTAATGGAGCCTATAAAAGGCTGGAAGGACTTCATTGTAATGAAAGGGCGTGGAGGTGAGTGGTGAAGGCTCACTTGGCCGGATTGGCCAGGGTTTTGGCCAAGGATAACGAAATTTCATTATGATCGGTTTTTCCCCAGATTTGGGGTTTTCCCAGATAAACATCGGATTGGCCAGGGTTTTGGCCAAGGATAATGAAATTTCATTATGATCGGTTTTTCCCTAGATTTGGGGTTTTCCCACATAAACATGTGTGTTCATGTGTTTATGGTTATTGCTGGTTATTTTTTATATTTGTTCCTCTCAGTAATTCTCCGTAATTAATTTGTGTTCTTGGATAAATTTCTTAACAAGTTCTGAGCTATGTGAGATTTGGCACCACAGGATGGGACATATGTATCATGGAGCCTTGGGGACCTTGCGGGAGATCACTACAAGTGTGTCAGATTTCAGTACTGATCACTTTTATACTTGCAGAGGATGTGCGATGGGCAAGTTTGCCAAATCCCCTTTTCCCAGCAATGACAGCAGAGCGACTGGGATACTTGATTTGATTCATTCTGATGTAAGCGATCGGATGTCTCATGTTTCCTTGAGTGGATATGAGTACTATGTTTTATTCATTGATGATCACTCCAAGAGGACCTGGATTTATTTCTTGAAGACCAATAGTGAGGTCTTCAAGCGGTTTCAGGAGTTTAGAGCTCTTGTGGAGACACAGACAGGTCGGAAGATCAAGTCCCTGAGGTCGGACAATGGGGGAGAGTACACCCTTGGAGATTTTGTTGATTATTATGCGGAGGCAGGCATTAGGAGGGAGTTCATTGTTCCTTACAACCCCCAGTAGAACAGGGTTGTGGAGAGGAAGAACAGATCCATCGTAGGGGCTGCCAAAGCCATGTTACATGATCAGGGGTTGCCATTGTTCTTGTGGGCAGAGGCCTGCAACACAGTTGTTTACTTGCAGAACATGAGTCTGCATCGTGCCTTG
>APFE031252897.1:0-34978 GCA_000404065.3 Pinus taeda | reverse complement strand
CAGGGATCAGGAGGATCTGGAGGTACATCTATGAGGATGTCAGGTCCATCAGTGAGCGGTGGCTCACCGAGCCAGAGGGGTGGTGCTCCGAGCAGGTCACAGAGCAGTTCACTAGGGAGTCCACTGATGGACAGTTCACACGGTACCTCAGCTTCTACAGGTTCAGGTGCAGGCAGGAGGACAGCAGACAGACAGTCAGGAGTTCAGGCTACTGATGGTGATGAGGAGGAGAAGTTTCATTCTCCTATGGGAGAAGCATGCTCAGGGAAGAGGAAGCCCAAGTGGCTTCAGGACACCTTGAGAGATGCCACATCTGTTGCTGAGCCGAAGAGGCCGGCCAGAGAGAGTAGACCACCTGAGAGATTTTGTAGCTATATGGCGATGGTTACCAGCATCCTTGACTCTGAGCCTTCTAGCTATGAGGAGGCAGCTAGCCAGCAGGTCTGGAGAGAGGCCATGCAGGAGGAGTATTCTTCTATCATGAAGAATGATGTTTGGGAGGTAGTGCAGAGGCCTGAGGGCAAGTCCGTGGTTACTTCCAGATGGCTTTACAAGGTAAAGCATGCTGCAGTTGGCAGCATTGAGAAATTCAAAGCGAGGTTTGTGGCTAGAGGGTTCTCCCAGGTAGAGGGAGTTGATTATGAGGAGACCTTCGCTCCCGTGGATCGATATACTTCGATTCGCTCCATTATATCGATAGCAGCAGAGATGGTTGGAAGATCCACCAGATGGATGTGAAGACCGCATTTCTCAATGGCTTCATACAGGAGGAGGTGTACATTGAGCAGCCACAGGGCTTTGAGGTGCATGGGAAGGAGTCCCATGTGTGCAGACTGAAGAAGGCCCTTTATGGCCTGAAGCAATCTCCCAGAGCTTGGTACTCCAGGATAGACACTTATTTGCAGGGGATGGGTTTCACAAAGAGTGAGGCAGATCCGAAACTTTACTTTATCGTGATAGGTGAGGAGCCTCTCATTCTGGTGCTGTATGTGGATGACTTGGTCATTACAAGTGCAGAGGGACTCATAGAGCACTGCAAGAGAAATCTTGCGACGGAGTTTGAGATGAAGAACATTGGCTTGATGCATTACTTTTTGGGTTTGGAGGTGTGGCAGGAGGAGGGGCATTTCTTCCTGGGGCAGGGGAAGTATATTGTGGACATCTTTGGCAGATTCCACATGGAGGATTGTAAACCCATGTCGACACCGATGATCACCAACTGGAAGAAGCTTCATGCTTCGGATTCCGAGTTGGTGGATCCCACATTGTACAGGCAGTTGATTGGTTCCTTGATGTATTTGGTCAACACTAGACTAGATATTTGTTTTGCAGTCAACACGATGAGTCAGTTTATGTGTGAGCCTAGGAAGGTTCACTACGTGGCTGCAAAACACATTTTGCGGTACTTGTAGGGGACAATGGATTATGGTATGGACTACAGGCAGGGAGATGGAGTGAGGTTGGCAGGTTATACTGATTCTGATTAGGCAGGTTGTGCTTCTGATAGGAAGAGCACTTTAGGGTGTTGTTTTGGGTTGGGTTCAGCAGTAGTGTCATGGTTCAGCTGGAAGCAGTAGTCAGTAGCATTGAGTTCAGTGAAAGCAGAGTATATGGCAGCCAGTCTAGCTATTTGTGAGGCCATCTGGCTTCGCAAGATGTTGTTTGGCTTATTTGGTCAGCCGTTGAGACCTTCAGTGATTTATTGTGATAATCAGAGTTGCATTAAACTAACGGAGAATCCAGTATTTCATGACAGGTCAAAGCATATCGGGATCAAATATCATTTCATCAGAGACTATGTTTAGAAGGGAGCAGTGAAGCTTGAGTATATTCCCACTGATGAGCAGGTTGTAGATATTCTTACCAAAGCCTTACCACAGGGCAAGCATGTCTACTTCAGAGACAAGCTGGGTGTGGTGAGGAACACCTTCCTCGGTAAGAGGGAGTGTTGAAATTTGGTACTGGAGGATAGGTGATTCCCTAAGGCTTTGATCTTTGGCCTAGGGAAAAGTGTCCAAAAAGAATTTAATTTTTCTCCTAAAGTAACTTTATAATTTTTATAAAGTTAAATCTAATTTAAAAGTGACTTTAAGTGATAAAGTTACTAAAGTCTAATTTTAAAGTGACTTTAATAAAGTTAATGTAAAATTAGAAAGGAAAAGTGACTTTGGAAATAAATGACTAAGTGGGTCTTTATTAAAGTGGGGTGAGTTAAAAAAATAAAAAGTGAGATTTAAATGAGCATTTAATCTCAGCCCTAGATCTCAATCTATTTCAGCCATTGGATTTAGAGGTTACCCAAAAGTCACTTAAGATTAGATTAAAGGAGGAAAAGGAAGCAAAAGGTCATTCATTCTTTCATGAGCAGATTGAGAGAAGGAGAGCAAGAGAGCAAGGGAGATTTCTGGACAAGGAGGAGAAGGAGACAACAGCTTGAAACACATTCCAAGGCAGCAGTTGAGCAGATTTGTACAGCTGATTCAGCACACAGTGAAAGGTTGATTTTGGCACGATGTTCGAGAAATCCATACAGCTGGTTTGCACAGAAAACGAGGAGTGGTTTGCACAGAAATCGAGGAGCAATTTGCTGTTTTTTCTGCACGCAAATCGAGGTCTGTACAGCGCATTTATTGCAGTCCGTACAGTGCATTTAATGAAGGTCGTACAGCAGCATTTAATGCTGAAAGTGGATATGAAAATCGAGGAGGCCGTACAGCATTTATTGCTATCCTGTTTGCTGTAATTTCCAGTTTGCTGTGAGGCACGGGAAAAGAGATAAGTTGTAAATTTGCTTGCTAATTTTTTGCTAGAAATTTCTCACTGTAAAAAAGGCATTTTCAGAAATAAAGAAGAGCTCTCGAACTAGTTTTCCCCAAGAGTTGTAGGGGGTTTTTCCAGAGTCACATTGACCAAAAATCATTGTGTTCAAATGTGTTAAATGACTGTTTGTACCTGCTGATTTTTGTATTTCTGCATTTTTCAACATTTTGTAAAATTTCCAGAATGTGTGTTTTCAGCAAAAATTTATTTTTTCAGTTGTTGAATGTATGGATATGGGAAAGGGCATTTAACTATATGGGAGAAATAAGGTGAAACTAAAAACCGAGGTGGGAAATGGGAAATTTCTACACCTATGTTAACATCTTCTATGTTATCTCTCATAGGTTCCATCTTGGGATTCCTAGCTACATCATTAGAGTCAAACAAATATTGTCAAGGTACTAATCCTTTAGGCAAAAAATTATTTTTCAAATTAAGAATCTCAGGTCATCATTCATTATTTCTTCAATCTCTACATTCTCTAAACTATCTATTTCTACTCTAGTAAATTTAGTTGGTTTACCTATATCTAAAATATTTACATCTAGGTTACTTTCTATATTGTTGTCTATTGTACAGTCAGTATCTATCTTGCAATTCTGAAACTCACCTTCATTGTTCATGAAATTGTAGATTTAAGAATCTTGGGAGAAAATCTGTCAATACTTTAGATTGTCTGGTATAACAGGCCTATGTCTGACTTTTGCACTGTACTAATGGCTGGGTTGAAATGGCAATTTACAAGTACTAGAAAAAGTGGCCAAACTATGGGCCTGCATGTTTTGTTTTCTAGGAATGGTAGTAAAGTTTGATTCCAGGAGTTCTTTGATCAAGTTTAAAACAATATCCCTATATTAACCAAGTCTAGGATTGTTGACAGAGTATTCACCACTAATCTATTTAATAATAAGCTCTGAGTCTCCAATGATGGAAACTCTTTTGGCTCCCAGTCTGCTAACCAATTGTAACCCTAGAATTAGGGCTTCATATTTAGCCATGTTATTGGTACATTTGAAGTTCAATCTGAAAGCATGTCCCTCAGCATGAGTATTCTCAATATTATGGTTCCACACTCCTGCACCAGCCCCTAACCTATTGATAGACCCATCAAAGTCTAAATTCCAAAGTGACTCATGAAATATGTTCTCACTGTCAGTTGTTCTGTATTTCAAGTATTTGGTTGTGATTTCCTTTTTATCATTTTCTGCATTGTATAATATGAAAGAGTCCATATCTGAATGCATGGAGTATATGGGAAAGTTTTGTGGCTTTTCCTCACTACTGACCATGTATTTCATCAAGGTCTCTCTATATAATTTTATTAGTTGGCCAAACACAGATATGGTGGCATAAGACATATCCAACTGCAAGGATCCTTGCAGTTTTGCTCCCCATGAGTGAGATAGCAACATTCCATATTTCGACAGGATGTCTGCAACTACAATGTCAATTAAAATGCTCTTTGCAGGGCACTGGAAAAGAGTCACGCATAAGTCCTTGATCAGACCAAGGCATTTAACCTGGCTGGAGTCAAAAGAAAACAAATCCTTATAAGGCCTGGTAATGTCTAGGTTCAGTCTTTCTATTATTGCCTTTGGCATCAAATTGTGGGATTCCCCTGAGTCCAACATAGCATTATTCAATATTTTATCATGAATTTTTAGGATGATGTAAAAAGGAGGAACTCCCCCTTGCTGATGAATACCATTGGCCTCAGGGCCAAACAATAATTCAGGCTGGTCATCATTCAAATTAACAAAATCCTCTCCCTCTCCTATGTTCAAAGTCTCAGTTATCTGTGACCTATAAGATTCATTCTTTACTAGTTCAGTCAAGGGAACTGATATCTTTAATTTTGCTATTTCATTTGTTATGTTGAAAGGGAGCTGAGGATTGTTTGTTTGATTTGGATCTTCCTTAATATGTGCATTTTGTGTGTACTTATTTTGTTTCTCAGTAGTAGGCATTTCAGTCTGTGTTTCTACTGTTTTGCCTTGATTTCTCTTATTGTGATTGTTTTCAGTAATTGTCTCTGTTTGGGTTTCAATGGAGGTTATATCTACAATCATAGGGGTGGAAGTCTTAGGTGTTCCCCAAGGGAGGATTTGTAACACTTTGTTAACTGGAGATTCTTTTATTATCTTATTCTAGGTTTGGATGAATCTTTTAATGGGAATCTCATTATTCTTTTTACTTCTTAAGCTATATTGTTTATGTACCTCATATATAGCTGACTCATATCCCTGTTTAAAATAAAAGGATTCACCAGATTCTAATTGCAACTACTGCAACATATATAACTCTTGTTCTTCTTGAGTAAGAAAAACAGTGTCTTCCTCTTTGGTTTCTAGTAAGTTAAACTGGGTATCATCCTCTCATTCTTGGTTCTGTGAATCCTCAACGTAGTTCTCTTAGAAGGGGGCCTAATCTGTTGATCTGGTGTAGCATTCTTTCCAGTATTAGGGTTCTTCCTAAAATTTGGGTTTCTTATTGGGGGTTGTTATTGTTGATTCTCCCATTGATTTTTCCTCTCCATGTCTTCTAACCTATCCATGATTCTTTCTAATTTCTTAGCTAAAATATGTAATTTTCCATATGAAGTGGAAGATTCCTCTTTAAATACAACTTTCTATTCATTTCTCATTCGAGATTTCTTAGTTAATAGGTTGGAATCTACACTAGCAACATTGCTCTACATTTATTCAAGTGTTTCAGGGTTTTTTTCCCTTAGCTGGTATGACATGTCAGCGTCAAAACCATCAGGTTACTTAATTAAAGCTAGGTCAGGTGGAGGCTTAATGTTCACTGGAATTGCATTGTAAATACTATTAAACCTAGTGCAGTAGTCCTGAACTGACTCATTAGGAGCTCTTCTAATGTTTTCATATTCAAAAAGTAATTGCAATGGGTTTTTCTTTCTCTCCCATCTATCAATGAATAACCTATGAAAATTGGCTAATTCTGCAATATGGTTGGCAGGAAAGGCTTTGAACCATTTCTTGACATCCTCAGTTAATGTTTGGGCAAGCAACCTCATTTGGACATCTGCTTCATCTATCTCATGCAACTAAAAAAGTCAGACATCTTGTTTACATGCTGCTGGGCAGTGTAATGACCAGTAGCATCAAACAAGAAAATCTTCCTCTGATAATCTGCAGGCATGGCATGGAGTTGTGCAGGTAAAACAAGAGGAGCATATCAGTTGCTGTGATTCTGGTTTGACTAGGGGGTAAAGTTGTGGTGCTTGAGGAAGGGCTTGAAACTGATGGAGATGAACTAGATGATGATGAGGATGGTTGATTAATAACTGGCTTAGGTGACTGGATTGTGGTGGATATCATTGGTGAGGTTATTGTAAAAGAAGGTGTATTTACAATGAGTGAAGACTGTGTAGAAATTTCAGAGGTAGCAGCAGTAAGGGCAGCTAGCTCAACAAATTGTTGAAGGTGAGCACTATCTATATTACTAATCAATGTAGAGGTCAAATATTCTAACTTTTCAAAAGTGTCCAAGACAAATTTATCTAAATCTGGATGGACAACCCTTTTTGATTCAATGAGTTGAGTAAACTCAGGGTCTAAGACTGTTTCATGGATGGCATTCTCAAATTTAGTTCTAAATAATGAGAGGTCAAATGACAAATCAAAAGGGATTTCCTCCAAAGTTGACTCCTCCTGTGGGAGTGAGTTTGCTTTGACTAACTGGCTACTACTTGCCTGAGTTTCTTTGTTTTCTGGTTTTCCTAGAAGTTTGTCTAGGTCATCAACTATAATTGCAGGGTTTGGATCTGCGTTTTCCCTAGTATAGTGAATCTTCTTACGAGCCAGAATTTAAACTTTTTAAACTGTTTTTATGATTTTTTTTTAAATTTTACTTCAGAAAATGACCTTAAGGGTCTCAGATTAAATTTAAGGTTTCCGTAAAGTTATATGAGACTAAGGATTGAAATCCCCAGTATGGTCGCCAAAAATGTTATCACTCTGATATTTCTTTTGAATTATGAAGAAAGAAAAACCAAAGGTAACCACAAACCACTTTTGGAGATCAAGACCTAGCCTTCCTGATGCTCAGAGAGGGCTCTCTCTTTATAATTTAAGTTTGTTTTAGTTAAGATGATTTTAGGCTAGTTATTGCTTGCACTTGGGTTTTTTTTTGAAAATTTGATGGTGGGATCACTTTACTTAGACAGGCAGAGGTTTGTCTTATACCATTGGGCTATGGATTCAAATGTATGACAAACAAGACTGGATTGCGTTCTAAAAACAGTGTCTACAGGGCAAGATAGATGAGTTACTGCAGATTTCAGAGGCTAAATGGTGAATGGCTTCAAATCGACTCCAGGGAGTAATTAAGGGTTCCCTAGGCTGGACTTTGGAAGGAATGAAATAATTCAACTGAGATGGGAGAGAAATTAAGGGTTCTCAAATCCAGGTATCAAAGGAAAACATGTAAATGACTAACTGTGCAAAACAAAGTGTAATTAAACAAATTCTAAGTGATATTTCCAGTTAATTCATTTAGATTTTAGAACACATTTAAGATTATGAAAACACATAAGAAAGGTAACAAAATCACATAAAGAAAGTACTTCACTGCAAACGACTCATCTCATGAATCCTGTAGTGAAATGCTTTTATTACTTGCTCTAGTATGTTGACTTGAAAATAGTATAATCACCCTTAGGTTCAAGATCAAAATAACTCAACAAATGTAAAATAATTCACCCTAGTACTTCAAATTTTGAATTATTTATACAAAAGGAATTACAAAATATCTAAAACTGTATTCAGAACTAATCTAGAAAAAAAGAAATATCTTCTTTCAAGAAGATAGAGACAACTATTGAACTGTTTCATGTTGTCCCTTTTATTTTGGTTCTGCTGGCTTAGACTTTGATTTTTAGCCCTTTATGCTGCTAGGTTGTTTGGATTTCACGCTGGATGCTATGTTTTACTTTAACTTTTCACCTGATACTCTTTCATCTGATACACTTTAATCCTACTGGCCTGTCAATATCCTTTTACCCCATTGTTTCAATTTTTAGCAGAGATTTATAATTTACTGTCCTTTTACTATAGTAAATCATTGAGTTTTTCCCATCTTTCTTCATCTGGTAATTGGATATTGATCATTTTTTTGTATATCTCATCTGCCTCTGTATATTTGGAAAAAGTGGGCTTATTAATAAACAAGTGTTTTACCTCATGTTGGAGGTAAAACAAGTTTTCAAATGTTTGGTACAAGACTTTGCATGTTGGCATGCCCTTCATAGATGAAGTGATCACCTGTTCTTTGGCCCCTTCCTTGATCTTCTTATTGTAATTTGCATGTGGCATTAACTTGTCATTTATAACTAAGGGATTAGGTAATCCCTTTTCCTTCAACAGATCAAACTTAGCCATGAACCTGTCAATGGCTAGCTGCATGTTCTGACACTTATCTTCTAGATTCAACATCAAATTCCTCTTGGTGAGGACTCTCCTCACTTCCAAAATTGTAATTGTCCTATCAAGTATCTCAAGCTCTTGCAATTCATATTTATTCTTGGAGTTGAGGAAGTGGATGATTCTTGTTGCTTCCTCTGGCATATCTCCAAGTTCTATCTTGACCCTTTCAATGGCTTCTGTTGCCTGCTTTATCAAATCAATTTGCTCAAAAATGACCTAGATAGATGGCCAAATATCATTGACTGAGTCAATGATATTGGTGCACAATTTCTCTTTAGCCTTTCCTATTGGTTCAGTCAAGGTCAGTTCTTTCTCCAAGACTTTTATCCTTTCATTCATCCTTGCATCCTTTTGTTGCTCTTCTTTATGCATAATTTGGGCAAGTTTACAATCTGTTTCATGGCTGCTAACTTTCTCCTTTAGTTTGTTCATCTCGTTGGTCTGAATGGACATTTCTTCTTTTGCTTTGAACAGCATGTTTGCTTCATCAAGTATGGTACTTTTTTATGTTGATGCTGGTAGTGCAATGGCCATTGGACCAGTGGGAGCTAATGCTACTCCGACAGTGGAAGTTATAGTTGTGGTCACTGTTGGAATGACAGTTGGAGGAGCACTATCAATACTAGCTTGTTTGAGCTGAATCAAGATATCTAGTTCCTTTTCCATCTCCTTCAACTGGTCATTGAGTTGCAACACCAAGTCAATCATTTCTTCATGATTAGTCTAGCTTTCCAGGACTTCCTTTGTTTGTGGATGTTGTAACTAAGGCAGCTTGAGCTATTTATTGAGGGCTACAATATCGTCACTCTTTTTCTTGATTAAATATTCAGCAACCTTGAAGTCCTTTGGGTCATGGCCCAGTTCAATAATCAGGTCCTCCAAGGACTTTATCCTAGTGTCTTTGGCACTGGAGGAGGCGTTTTCCAGTTTGTATTGGGTTGTCACATTTCCCAATGAATCTTTCAGTTTGAATGCTACCATGGCCTTTGTTGTGAGGGTGGAGTAGATCATTTCTCTAGCCTACTTGTGAAATTCGATTTGATCAATGGGATGAATATCCATGGCCAAGACCTCAAAATTGGTCTTCTTGTAGTCTGCTAAGGTTTTGGGCTATTGTACAGTGGGTTGTAGGAATGACACCTGCATTTTTCCTTCCTTGATGTCAAAAGCTGACATCAATCTGTTTTGGTTTGGTGGGGTCATCTTCAGGTACTTGGCATATGTGTCTACCTTCAGTTTTTCGTTCCTCATTTTTATTTCCTTAAATATTTCTTTGATATTTGTTTCCTTGTCAGCTGACTTAACAAAGGAAGACACTTCCACGCTCTTTTGTCTCTGTATAATCTGTATGTTGGAAGCAGGTGGTTGCTGTGTCTTTGGTGTTTCAGTTGTCTCTATTGTCTGTTTACTACTCTGCCCCATTTCCTCAGTGTCAATCCTTTCTTCTGAAGCAATGTTTTCATTCTGCTCAGACACATGATTCAATTTGGGCCTTTTGTTTAAATTGAACTGCTCATCAGTGGTCTCCATGTAGAACTTGATGCTTCTTCCCTGTTTCTTTTAGGATTCTTCTCCTCATTGAGAGGGGTCTGAATGACAAGAGGGATGTTGATTGATGATAGGACGGATGTTGATTGGATCTCCCAACTCTGGAACCTACAAGAAAGAGTTGTGGTAAAATTGTTTCTCTAAATCAATCATGGTGTTCTCCACATCCACCACTGTGTTGTCCATGTCAATCGATGTATTCTCTAACCATTCTGACTGATTAGCATACTGTTCAATGTCAGGTCTTGGGTAGTGGATGTAAGGTCCCAACTTCACCTTTTGTCTGAGCTTGTTTATAACCCCATGAAGGTCACAATGCCAGATGAAACTATTTTTGAATTTCAATTCCTAGAGCATCTTATCAGCCTCAGGTCCAACCTCTCTGGTGTTGCAGATGAAAGGGCCCATTTGGTTTTTCATCTTAAACTGTGTCTTTTTCCTAGAAGCTAGGAAGTTGAC
Organism: Pinus taeda; assembly: GCA_000404065.3. Classification (NCBI taxonomy): domain Eukaryota; kingdom Viridiplantae; phylum Streptophyta; class Pinopsida; order Pinales; family Pinaceae; genus Pinus; species Pinus taeda. Next base: position 24,704 of record APFE031252897.1, on the reverse strand, counting down.
CTCATCTTCACTTATGATTTACCTGAAGTATTCAAGGGCAAATATCCTCATTGGGAGGTATTTAGGCAATTTGTAGGGGGCTAGCTCACAATGATAGATCCTGATTTCAGTGTGATTTTGGTAGAGGTACCAGTCTACTACCTTGCTATTCTTGGCTAGTTGCAGTACTCTTTTAATTTCTGGATTGATTCTAGGCTGAATCTGAGAAGTCAACATGTTCATGACTGGGTGCACAAAAGAATCTATGAATTCTTTGTATGAGTGTCTAGAAGATGACTAATCTTTCCTTTCCCTTGGTGTCCAATTTCTGGATCTTCAAAGGGAATTTATCTGTTTTATAATAGAGGAACATATGAAGCAACACTTAAGAGTATTTAAAAACTTTTTCAGTGGGAAGTCTAGTGAGTTGTTCATGCATTCTATCTGCAATGAACTGAGAATAATCATACAAAATGGCAGGAGACTTGCCTGGAGTGAAAATGGACAAGAAGGCCATGATGGCCTCATCCACATACTCATCTGATGTGCATCCTAGGATGCATGAAATCATGGTGATTATCCTCCTGCTAGTCTCTGAAAAAATAGTGGCAACATAGGGTGGAATGTCTTTAGGAGTATGGCACTCAATGATGAAATTCTGAAATATTTGTTTGATCCTGTCTGGGCCCAGTGTGATGTATAGGTCCAACAGGTGTCTAATGGACAAAGGATTCAGATTAGGAGTAGGCTGGATTTGTAGTATCTGGTTGATAGATTCAGCCACAATGGTGAACAATATCTCATGGTTTGGTGCCTCGATAGCCCTATGCCTTGGAACATAACAGACATGACAAAAATGTACTATGTCTGGGAATGGATGGACTTCTGGGAATGTATACTTGGGTAAATTGGATTCCCAAAGGTTTATATCATTAGCATGGTTAAGGAACCTATCCTTGGCCCAACAGTAGATTCTCAAAAGGTGGCATGGGGTGGATGTATCTTTGATTTGGAAGTCTTTGTCTGCCAGGGCAAGGTGGTCAATGTCTAAATGAGGGGTTGTCACTGGTCTGACATCTAGAGAGGTCTAGGCAACCGTTTCTATAATAAATTGTGGAAATTTGGGTTATATGGCTTTGGGAGTGAGGATTTAAGAATTCAGTAACCAGGGTAGGGTATTAGCAGTTTGCAGCTAGGAGTTTTGGTATTTTTGGAATGGAAAACTCTCAAATTAAAGGGAAATTAAGTAAATTCATTCAATTATTTTATGAATTTAGTGTATTTTTTAAATGAGAGGGAAATTCTTGGTTTTATGCTTAAATACCTGGAATTTTACGGTCGGGGTTGCAAACTGGTTTAAAATTAAGGTTAGTAGAGGCTTCTTCTGATTTGAGCTGTGCAGTGATAGCGTTTTGGAAGGTTCTGGCAGTTGGTAGCTCGTCATAGGAGCTCTGAGGGTGCTAGTGTGCTTCGGAGGCTTCAATAGTACAAACGGGTGAAAACGGCCAAAACTGGGGTATTAGGGCTTTTAACTGGGAGAGGTTAGAATTGGCAAGGAAATTATATGAACAGTGGTGGTTTTGCTTTATGGCAGGGAGGTGGTATTGGAGGGTATCACACTACTTATGAGGGTTAGATGGTATTTTGCTAAGAGAACGCGATCTATGCCGGAGGCTAACACGTAGCAAAATGGCCCAGAGCAAAACTGCCCATATTTCGTACTCTCGGGCCGGTAAAGGTCGGGCATTGAGCAAGCGTGATATGGGTGAGGGCCGTTAGATATGGGGGTGGATGATCCGACGACTGTCGCATGGCAAAGTTGCACGGTTTGAGTGATGGGGTGAAGGTTAGCGGGACCCATGGGATTAATTACGGTTAAGTGTAATTAACCAACGATTAACTGCAGGTTTATGAAGTAATGTGGGTTTATGGAATATAACGGGTAAAAACAAATTTTTGGGGTTTAATATAGTAATGTGGGGGGAAATAAAAGTTAGGATAAGAGGTTTAGTGGGTTTCTCGAGGTTTTTAGGGGAATTAATCAAATGGAAAGTGGTTTTCCAAGGGGAAAAAGGGTTTCACACTAGAGGAAAGGGATTTTTGGGAAGGAGGGTGAATGTAGAAGGTAAATTGGCTATGGAATGTGTGAAACCAAGGGGTAGGAAGAAAAATGAATGGAAATGGTGTTTTCACAAGCCATGAAGGGGTAAAAAGGAAATTAGTAAGTATATAGTGAGGGTTGAAATGCTATGAAGGGTAAGTTGGGAAAATCAGCTTATGAACATGCTTTTCACTTTGCTCCTGCACATTGAAACACATAGTTAAGCATGATAGTAGTGCTTATGCTTCAAATGACTTGTATTTCTGCAACCTTTCTTCTACCTACCCTTTTACCTACCCTAACATTTTTTCTTCACTTTGGTGGGTGCACTTAAGCTAGCAAACCCTTTTCTTTCCTTTATTCTTTTATGAAACAAACTATCTACTTCTATCCTTATATCTTCCAAGGGCTTAGATTAAATTGATGAGCTCCTTTTATTTCCCTACCTATCTACTGATCTGCCAATATTAAACTGTTTGGTCAGATTTTTATTCTCTAACTATAAACATGAAATTCAAAGCATGAAGTAGTCAAGATTAAATAGTTTGACTATCATGGTTTGTGGCATATAGGACAAGCTGCACACAACCATTATTTAAGACATTAAAGTAAAGAGTAGTGGCACTTGGACTTGCACACTTTCATGATCTGTTTTTTTGTTTGGGGTTCATATTTTTCATTTTTTTATCTTTTCTTATTTTTCTTGTCCTTTTATATTTCTTTTAGGACATACCCTCTTTACATCTTTTAATTTTAATATGGAAAACATTTGCAGAAAACAAAGGTATGTACAATATTATAAGACTTAACCTTAGCCAATTCAAAATTATGAATCCTATCATTATAGAACTCTAACACCTCAAGTGATCCATTTATTCTTTTGTGCATTCAGTAACCTTCCAAGTTCAGACATCTCCTTCTCTGATTCCTCATTCCCTCAGGAAATCCATCCCTTGGAAAGGCTTCCTCGCACAGGAAGAATTTTCTCAACCAAGGCATCCCTTTGCCTTTATTTAATTAAAAAACACATGTGTCATGGCACACCTCTTGGCAATCAGTTCATATCACAAGGTTCCAGTGTCATCGCATTGGACCAGTTTGTGAAGTCTTTGGCTCCATTATGCTACTACACACTCTAATGTCATAAATTTGATGGTGTTTACCTCACAATCATCCTCATATAAATGTGTTGAGCAGTTCTTTGATTCTCCTACATCACAAACACATATGTCATGAGAAATAATAATAAAGTTTTAAATCAATTTAAAACATAGCATAATCATATTGAAATATAACTCAAGTCATTATGAATCATAACTTAAAAAAATTAAAACATAATATTAACAAAATTACTTTAAACTGATAATTGATACTTATATCTATAACTTTTTATTTGATTGGCACTAAGTGGTTTATTAGTTGAAGCAAGCACTCAATGTCGCGTGTGCTCCACACAAATTTTAGCCAACTTTGTCCTCAATTCTAACTCATTGAGTGGCTCTCAGCCCCAACACAAACCCTCAGTTGCAATCACATTACTCAGCATAATATTTTGTACATATCCATCCTCAAACCCAACTCACTGAGTGGGTCTCATCCCTAAGGAAAGAACTTAGTGGTGGTCACACTACTCCACACAGTCTTTTTTCACAACACCCAACAACTTCCTTATAATCATCTCCCAATGAGCATAGGAATATTTATTCTCTCACCATCTACTCAACTTTTCAGGCCCAAGCAACCCCCATTCTGGATAGTCTACCTATCCAAAGGATTTCATACAGGGGCCCCCATCGTTCACTCACCCTTATGGGCCCAGGAAACCCCCATTCCAAGTATTTTACCTATCCAAGGGCTTTCATGGAAGGGCACCCCCATTAGTCACTCACCCTTTTGGGCCCAAGCAACCCCTATTTCGAGAAGTCTACCTATCCTAGGGAATTCCTATGTGGGGTAGTCATTAGAGTCTTACAACCTAGTAGCCATCTATCATGCTTTAATTTCATGTTCATGGAGTCTTAAGGCCAAGTCATGGTCTAGCATTATCCCCTGCACTACTCATGGAGTCTTATAGTTAAGGTAACAATTATGACTTGCTCCCATGAGTCAAACAAAGTGCCACAGGGCACAATGCCTTCCTAGAAACCTTCTTCCTAAGCTCTCAACTCCATCATGCCACCTATGTCACAACATTTAATTTATTTCACGAGATATACTCAAAATTTCAATCCAAATATTTTAATTTCCCAATCCTTGCTTCATCCAAAATCCTGATCTCATAATTATGTGACTTTTAATCATGTTGTTGGGATCCATTGCAAGTGTTTTTAATATGTCAAGGTGGATTTGGTTTCCAACCATTCCAACACCTTTTTGGTAACCTAATCTTTCAATCAACCAGCACTTGTATTGTTCATACATACATATATAATTACATCAATTCGTAACAACCCAAAGTGACTTTGGAATTGTTACACCCATAACAGTTCTATCACTTCAATTCAAATAAATTGAAATGGTAGTATACATGTGCATCACATTTATTTCAAGCATTTCATAATGAAATAGAACATTCATTCCAACAGAATAATAAGTCAGGATCGAGAAATTCATATATCTTAATTCATTGGCACTTTAATTCACCATTTAAATCAGAAGACATTGCAAAATTTGTTGCAATATTTCAACAAAAGGCTAAGTGCCTTCACCATACCACTTCCTAATATCCATGCAATCTTGAAAATTTTGGAAATAACATCTATTCAACTTTAGCTGAAGGAATTCCTATCGAATTCCTTCATTTTTACATCTTTACCTAGGATCACGGTTGGCTTCATTTACTTGGTTCTCATTCCCAACGTTTTCAGCTGAAACCTTTTGAAGGGTCTAGCTAGCTTATGATATTCCTATTGTCCACAATTCTCAACAGTTCTTGAAATGGTATTAGCATCACACACATTAGTCATAATTTCATCAACTAAGTTATTTATGGATTTCAATGAAGGCTTCATAAAGGAATTTTCATTTGCATTCACTTCCAACATGTCCTCATCCATGCTAAGCACATGATGTTAATTTCTAGCCTTTATTATTTTCATTCATGCACACAACAAAGGTCAAAAACGTCAATATAAGCCCATTAAAAATGGTAGTTAACAACAACATGTCACTTTTTACATTATCCCAATGGATATTCCATGTGGCATGGAATCAATTAAATAACTTCACTATGCTACCCGCAACATGGAAAATACAAATACCATTTTCATACGATTCACACAGTGATCATATTTTAAAGATTAACCACTTATCTTACTATTATGATGGTTCTCAACCAATGACCTTTCAAGCCAAAAGGTCAGTATACCTTAATTGCATTTTCTCTTATTCCTAAAATAAAGAATGCATATAGTAGCCATGCGCAATTTTGGTTAAGATAACTCCCTTCTTATGCCATTTTATGTTTGTGACATTGTTTCCCATTTTGTTCAAGTAGACTCAACCAAGTCCATTTTAGTTTTTTTGTCATCTTCTTTTGTCCCCTTACCATCATTCATTTGATGCACAAGATATAGCCAAGGTCTTGCATTTCCAAATGTTTTTTTTTTAATCCAACACTTCTCAAAAGCTCCTTTTTCTTTCTTTTCTCACACCTAACCAACCACCACGACCAAACCACAAAAGACAAGAAGAAATAATGACAACAAAGAAAACCTCAATGGAAACACGAGGCAAAAAAGAAGTAGCATGCCTATGCTTGAGGTCAACAGTCAAAACATAAAAAATAAAAATAAAATAAATAAAATAAAAAATAAAAAAAAAAATAAAAATAAAATAAATAAAATATGAAGTCAATCAATAAAATTCAAAACATATAAAACATTCATTAACCCATAATAACTCAATCCCATGGGTTTTGGTGTTTAGTGTGTCCATCACCACCACACACACACACACAAACACAAGATTACATTAAGACTTCTCCAAGGTTTTATGGCAATCTTAAAATTTAACTATCCTTCGAAATAGCTCTTAGAGGGAACTGTTATTTTAGGGGAACATCCCCTTTCTTGTTCATGATGGACTTGGTCCATGCTATGCTACACCATACCACTATCTATGATTTTACTTCCTACTGCAATTGAGTCTTCTTATGTGTCGCCACTCACACCTAGATATTAGCTATATCAACATAAAAAATTTAGTTTTTACCTTGCCATGCTAATAACAATCCTATTGATCTGCAATTGTTCACATGTATATAATTCATGTCAGACACATGTTGAAAGAATCAAGGATACATATCAACATTTTTATAACCATGTTATCACAATATTATAAATCAACCTTTTACCAACATTAGGATCATCAGATTTTGAAATCATCCTTTTACGAGTGCTAGTAGCAATGGCATAGTTTGTAATTAGCTCATAGTCATCATCCATAGTGCTACATATAGCACCCACTTGCACTCATGTGCATATCGGTTGTCTCAACACACATTATATTCGTGTCATTGTCTTAAAACATGATCATTCCTTCATGCAATATCATAAGAATATACTCATATCATGCACCTAATCAAGCATTCCATCAATAATTTAAGTGTGCATAAAGTTCAAGAATCATAAGCAATAACTTTTAGAAAACTCATCTATAGAAGACCACTTACTAGTAGAAAACATCATACTAATGTACTGACCACACTGTCACAACATGCATATGAATAGGAATATATGTGAACTTTGTCAAGCTCTCATTAGCACCTTGTTTTCCATAGCCTTGGTTCCCCAAGAATACATACAACACTTTCATTAGATTCACAATTATGTTGTCAACCTGCTTCTAGTTATGTGTTTATCATTAAACACTATTAGTCATCTGAATCATGTTATGAAAACAGACTACTCAAAGTATTTATCCTACTCATCCATTACTATATACACCTAGCATACCTTCATGCATCAAGAATATCATTATTTAATATCTATTTGATGGGCATGCATCTCTAAACTATTTCATCTCTTGCATTTTATTATACATATACTAGTATTCACCAACTTATGAAAAATTCTCAAAAATTTGAAGAAAGTAAAATCCAGCAAGAGATAGGTTAATATATCCCCCCCCCCCCACCCCCCCATAATTTTGACTACATCATTCATTCATGAATTTTTTCAATCTTGTTGGGCTACTCTAAGGAGCCTAGTCAACATTTTGCATGTTTATCTTGTTGAATCAACTTAAATCAATCTTTAAGTAACATCAGTGTATTTGTATATATAGCAAAATAATCTCACATAACCACATATGCATGTAGTAATTAATCACCAATGAGATTCAACAAACAACAAACACTTGCACCCAACAAAAAATCATTCTTTAAATAACAAAGAGTTTGAAACTTTTAATCTCCAATGATCTACTGTAAAACCTTTTCTCTTTATTTCATCTATCATAGTGCCCATCCAGTCCAAGTGCTGAACCTGGAAGCTATGATATTAATTTGTAACATACCCAATTCCCTTAATAACTTACAGAGGTTACGAGGTACCCGAAATTTTATTTCTCCTTTTACTAGCTTGACAATAAGCTCTGATACCATTTTAGCACATACCCCTACTAAATTTATCCTAACCACACTTGCAGAAACTTGATTTTCATCTCGCATACATTTTGTCAAACACTTTACATGTAATCCTTTTTGCAAATACTTTATATAAAACCAATTAAGTAGCAGTTTTATTATATGTATTTTGTCAAACATTTTGTATGAAATCAAATAAAAAAAATTGCTTAATTCTAGTTGTAACATACTTACTGAAATATACCACTCAATCATTCAACTTTTGATTTTTGTTTTTAGGTATTTCATCAAATATTTTGTATGCAAATTGTCATAAAATACTTTTAACACATTTCTTAAAATTCTTTGCATGCAAATAGGCATAGATCAACTACAACAATACTATCATACAACAATGTTATCCCCATCCACAAAAAAAAAAAAAAAAAAAAAAAAAAAAAAAAAAAAAAAACATTTTCATTGGGCATTTCACCAAAAAGTTTGTTAGTAATGAATCATTAAACCATATAGGTAAACACTTTGCATGCAAACTAATATGGAAAATTATTTGCATGCAAACTAATATGGAAAATTATTTGCATGCAATACAACAATATTATCCCCATCCACAAAACAATATTTTCATTGGGGCATTTCATTAAACAATTTGTATGCAATGAATCATTAAACCATTTACGAATTTCTTCAAACACTTTCCATGCAAACTAATATAGAAAAATATTTAGGGAATATCTCCTAAATTATAGTATTCCAAGTTTTAAAAACTGAACCAAATTATAAGTGGGAGTTCCGCCCACTATGGTTCATATTTCAACCTATGGAACCTCCCAGATGAAAAGATTAGTGGAATTTCTAACACGACAGGTTTGAAGCATGGTTTTAGGAGCATTCAAAAAGCTTGACTTCCTCTAATAATATCTCCTAAAATATCGTGACCCAATATTTAAAAGTTGGACTAAATGATTAGCAGTGTTTACACTGATTGTGGTCTGATTTTTAGATTTTGGAACCTCCCAGAAGAAACGTTATAGCATAAATTCCAACATGACCTGTTTAATGCATGATTTTAAGATAATTCATGAATCTGAAATTCCTTTAATCATATCACCTAAAATATTGTGTCCACAGATCTAAAAGTTGGACTAGATGATTAGCGGGATTTCCACTCACTATGGTCGAAGTTTCAGCTTTTGGAACCTCCCATAAGAATACTTATAACATAAATTCCAACATGACATGTTTAAAGATCCATTTAGGAAGCCAAAATTCCTCTGATCATATTTCCTAAAATTTCACAACCCAATATTTGAAAATTGGATTAGAGAATTAGTAGGATTTCCCTCACCATGGTCCAAGTTTTAGCTTTGTTGAGGAAATGTTATAGCAAAAAAGTGAGCAATTTTAATCACAAAGCCTTACATGTCCATATGCACATATTAACTTGCACATAAAAACCATGACATATTTATGATATCCTCAAGGTAGAATTTCAATATAATCCACATAACAGTTAAGGCATTTGTCTTATTGATTCCATCCAACAATTTCCTATAGCCATGAAAAATTATCACAAAGCTCTACATTAATTCCAATAAAGAACTAATCATAACATTCATCGCTCACAATTAATAACACTTATTGAGATCTAACAATGGTTGAAATTGAAGTTGGGAATTCAATTTTCCATCCAGCCATAGACTAGTTGCAACCTGTATTTCTTGCAGGAGTCACCCACGAGCCAGATCCATGATGTAAGGGGATTTTTCAATAAAACTTGGCTAGAAATCATTCTCACAAGTTTCGCTCCTTGTCCAAAAATCCAATTTTGTCCTTCATCCAATTCCTTTCATCAAGAGAGAGAGAGAGAGCCATTTTTGTTGTTGTTTGAATGCTTTTTTATTTTTTTTCTTGTGTCTCTTCATGTTCCTCATGGAACATTCTTCAAGATCTTTCTTATTAGTTTCACATTTGATTAAGGAATGGTGCCAACTAATACCACCCAGATTCTTCTTCCTTTTACCCCTTAGATCATGAATTTGTGGTCCCACTCTTCAAGCCATTCAAATAAATTTATAACCATAGTACAATTACATTACAAAAATCAAGGGGGTATACCATGGGTCTTAAAATATGTCTTTTTTTTTTCCAAATGTTCGAGAGAAATAAGCTAGGTAAAAGGGTCTAGACCCTATTTAGGATTGGATTTTGGAAACCTTGGACTCTCCAGCTTTCAATGGTTTTGGAGATACTTGTTAAGGCTTTGTTCAATTTATGCATAGTTGATTCCAGGATTTGTTGCACGTGTTGGCAGTGGGGGCATGCGTTGAAAATATGCTCCCAATTTTTTGATGCTCAAAGGCATATATGTCAGTGAGAAGGACCTAAGTGGTTGTTTTTTTATAGGTTTTCCCAAGTTCATGTTTTTTCTTGGACCAATAGCCATAGAAAGATCGAAACTTTTGGCCATAATTTCGTTTTCTAGATATTGTTCCAGATAGAAACTTTGGGAACATTTTGGAGACCGAATTCCATGCCATATGATTCATATATGAAGAAATCACCGCTTGAGATATGACCCCATCTTAGTTTATCCTCTTGAGTGGAGATGGGGATGTGTTGTTGCTAGAAATTTCTCCATAAATTGATAGTGGCTTAGGAGTCCAAGTTTCCTAGGGTAGTCATGTTGCTAGTATTTGTTATAAATGTTAAGAAATTTACCCAAGAACATAAATTAATTACCGAGAGGAATAAATATAAAATTAACCAGCAATAACCATAAACACATAAATACACATGTTTATCCGGGAAAACCCCAAGTCCGGGGAAAAACCCAATCATAATGAAATTTCATTATCCTTGGCCAAAACCCTGGCCAATCCGGCCAAGTGAGCCTTCACCGCTCACCTCCAGGCCATTCATTACAATGAAGTCCTTCCAGCCTTTTATAGGCTCCATTACATATAATACCACGGCAGAATACCATGGGTGCACAATACCATGTGCCCCAAAACCATCACTATTTAACCTCGTCAACTTTTGACTCTATCCTGAGTCAAGTTTACCTTACAATTTCCCCCCTTAAACTTGACTTGGGGTTCCTTGACTAACTCCAGCCAAACCTGCTAAGTGAGACAATCCCGCTCACTCTAGCTCTTACCCCCCTCAAAGTTTTTACTCGGGGTATTGTTAACCTGACATCCCCCCTATCACCTAGGTCTAACCCGGACTTTACCGGCGATCACCGAGGGGTACACATGCCTTACTAGGTCTTACAGTAATATGCCCATTTACATGCAATAATTTTGACTTCATTAATTTTATTTTATTTTTATTGCTGCTGCTATTCTGACCCATCCTCTCTCAATTGTGGGCATCCTTGTTTTGTTTCTTTGCTGCCTCTCTCAATTGTGGGCATCCTTGTTTTATTTCTTTGCTGCTTTCTTGCCAAGTTTATCTGCCTTTAATTTCTGAGATGAATCCTTGAAACCCTCACCTGGGATGACTTCACCACGAGGCATCTAGATCTGGAGCGTGATAACATGCGATGTTTCTTGTTAGCTCCAAGGAATATCTTGATCTACGGTGGGCTACGCATCACCTGACTGCTCGAGATTCCGACGTGCCTTCGATCAATGCTCTTGTCCTTCCTCATGGAGCCTACCATTGCCAACACATCTCTAAAATCACCACTCTAATACTCCCAGGACCATTTCACACACCGATCCCATACAGGCACAATCATTTTGAGTGTCTTTGACTGTGCCATTGAATCTCACTCGATGTCCATGAGCTCTTAATTCGTTCCCATGATCCTTCACGCTGCGTTCACATCTGAACACAGATTTATCGAGTTGTTCTTCGCTTCGGTTTCCATTTGTTGACAATGTCAATTTTGACTCTCATATTCAGTGCATAGCCCAACATCATGTGCTCAAGAGACTCACCCCAACGTTGGTCTGGCCTTGCGACAACTGAGGCTTCCAAAACCCCCGGATGACCATACAACACATTCTCCACCTCGACGCTGCTAATATTCTTCCCGTCGGAGATAATGATGTGCTTCGACTGGTCTTTGATTTCGATATACCCATCCGAGTGCTTTACTGCCAGGTTTCCGGAGTGATACCACCCACCGCGGAAGCTCTCTGGGTTAGCCTCCGAGTTCCTGAGGTAATCCTTCATCATCATTTCTCCTATGGTGATACCATCGGTCGGGATGGGCACCATGCTGTCCGGATTCATCATATCCAGCCCCTCCAGCAAACTGTAGCACATGCCCTAGCGGGACTTCAGTCTGGCTCGATCCTGTAGAGGGAGCGAGTCCCACTCATCCTTCTTTCCTCCTTTATTGTCGACGCCTTAGCCATGGATTTCCTCTTTACGGTGGGCAATGACTTCAAATAGTGGACCAACAACATTTATACCACAAAAACCTCTTGGACAACCGCTTGTTGGAAGCATCTTTCATCAGGGCATCACTGCCAATCTTTTCTCTGGTCCTCGGAAACAGCCATCAGCAAATAAAACACAGCCCATTTGTTCTCAATTCAACCGAGTCCTGTGAGGCACGGGATGAAAAACGCTTGTATAAATCGGCGAAAGTTAGGGCATCGAAGGATCTACCTTCGTTCACAAGATGGCACTTAACGGCCTCTGCCATGGCGGCCTTATCATTGGCAAGGGATGGTATTATCCGGCTCCCCACGATCTGCATTGTGTATTTGAATGCCTGCTTCGCCATCAGGTCACGGTTTCCATTTCCGCCACCACCCTTCGCAGGAAGGATTTGCAATACCAGCTCTCACACCAAACCCGCCACCTGGTTTTATTGCGATGCGAAACTACCAAAATGGTTTTGTTGAAGAGATGCCCAGCTGTTCCGGACGCCACCAAAACCACCCCCAACACTTCATCTCATTTCTTCAGTGAGCCAGCATTCCAATGACACTGCTTGACGTTTTCTGTAATCCCTTTGAAGGGAAGATTTGTCTGGCTCCGATACCAATTGTTAAGAAATTTACCCAAGAACATAAATTAATTACCGAGAGGAATAAATATAAAATTAACCAGCAATAACCATAAACACATAAATACACATGTTTATCCGGGAAAACCCCAAATCCGGGAAAAACCCAATCATAATGAAATTTCATTATCCTTGGCCAAAACCCTGGCCAATCCGGCCAAGTGAGCCTTCACCGCTCACCTCCAGGCCATGCATTACAATGAAGTCCTTCCAGACTTTTATAGGCTCCATTACATATAATACCACAGGCAGAATACCATGGGTGCACAATACCATGTGCCCCAAAACCATCACTATTTAACCTCGTCAACTTTTGATTCTATCCTGAGTCAAGTTTACCTAACAATAAATGGGAGAAGATCAATAATATTTTGAGTCTATGTTGGCCTAGCATATTAATGTTGAGTCAGAGGGATTTTAGGTACTTTTTCTCTTTAAGCTTGGGGAGATGTTTCCAAGAGTTAGCCTAAAACAAAGTTGATTGACCATTTCACATCTCCCAAAAATAGTGTTGTTGAACCAGGTGCATGCCTTTTTATCTAAGTTCCAAATGGACGATCTTGTTTAGAGAAGGATATGAGTTGTTGAAGAGGGATGTGTCTTGTATATTTCCTATTCCAAATTTGTTGTCAAGGATCTGATCTGCCTTTAATCCATCACCATCAAACTTTATCTCCCAGTACTATCGCTAGTGTTGATGGGTCTCTCAATCCAAGCCTCCTTATAGCTTTGGTTTGCAAAGCTTGTCCCATGCAATAAGGGCCCATTTTTTCTCTAATTTGACTCCACCACATAGGGATGATCATCTAAGATTGTGAATGGAATTAAGAATAGAAATGGGGTCCATGAGAGATGAAAAAATATACGTGGGGTGAGCTTGCAAAACTAATTTGAGAAGGAAAAATTGACTTGACACATGGAGTGAGTGAAAAGTCCAATAGGTGTGCTTATTATTAATTTTTGTAATGAGGTTTTCCAATAGGTTTCATTTAAAGGAGATTGCAACCAAAGGGGCTCCTAAGTACTTGGAGGGAAACTTTTTGATTTGAAAACCAAGAAGCCTAGCATTGCAACATTGTACTGCCAGTAGGTTGTGAAGAAGAAGACTTGTCATTTAGAAATTTTCAATGTGATAGAAGGAGGTCCTCCCTGAATAGTCTCATTCCTTTGATCATTTTTTTTTTTTTTTCTTCTTCTAAAATGGTTGTCTTCAGGGCTTGACTAAGGCCCTTAACCGCTAAAATGGAGATAAATGGGAATAGGGGATCTCGGGGATCTCCCTATTGGATACCTCAAGTGGTCCAAAAAGGACCAATAGGAGATCCATTAAGTAATATAGAGAAAAAGGTTGAAGTGACAAGATTTTTTATCTAGTAAATCCAATTGCGATCAAAGCCAAAATCAAGAAGGATTTCAAAGCGATAATGGAAATTAAGTTTTTAAAAGGATTTTGAGAGATATATCTGTAGCAACATTCCTAGTTTTTTGGTGGATTTTAGAGAGTGGATGGTTTCATTCACAATCATGGTCCCATATAGAATTTGGATTCATTCCACGTAGCCAGATTTTTCTATAGAAATGAACCTTGGAAGAATGGGATTGAGATGATTACCAATGACCTTTTTGATTACCTTGTATGCTATAGTACAAGGAGCTATGGGCCTCAAGCCACTTGGATCCTTGAATTTGTATTTTTTAGGAACCAATGTGAGGAAAGTTGCTTCCAAGTTTTTCAATATGGTCTTTAACTTCCTAGGTTCCTCTACAGCTTCTCAAAGATCTCCATGAACAATGGACCAGTAAAACTAAAAAAAATAGATTGTGAAGCCATCAAGGCCTAGATATTTTTTTATGAGGCATCGATTTCACCACATATCCCACTTCATTGATGGTGATTTCCCGCGAGACTGCCTCATTTTGTTCCTTGGTAACTAGGGTAGGAATAGTATTCATGATTTTACAGATGGCTTAAGTCCTGATAGAATATCATTGAAATAGCCAAGTAGTTATTGGGCCATGTGATGATGATATTGGACTTCACAGAGAGGACATGTCATTGTGATGATGATGCTAAATCATTGATTTATGGAAGAAAATAGTGTTCATTTCCCTGTTTAAACCATCTTATTTTGGGTTCTTGTTGCCATAAAATTTCTTCTTACTTTCACCTCTCTTCAAGCTGATATAGGATGCATACTTACTCCTTTATAAGGTCTATTGATCATCCATGAAGAATGGATTCTTTCTAGATATTCTCCAATTGTGCTTTGAGGTTTTACTTGGCTTGCATAATATTGCAAAATTTCTCTTTATTCCAAGTCTAAAGCTGATTTTTGATGTGGTGCAATATTTTCTAGGATCGATACATAATCTACCCATTTATGAAATGGAATACTTCCTACAATTCTTGAATGACTAACCAAAATTTTCGGTGATGAATCCAGAAGTGCTCCAAACAAAATATTTGGTTTTTTGTCAATCTTTAATTTCTACATCGAGCTTGATCGACCAATGATTAGAAGCTTGGATGGGCAAGATGGAGGCTTCCATGAATATATCCCTACACATGATTCTTTCGATGATCAAGTATTAATCAAGCTTTGATGCAATCCGTTGGGTTCCCCCACAATGGTTATTTCAAGTGTATGTGTCATTAATGGTGGTAAGATTTAGCAGATGGGCTTGATTCATGACATCTTAGAAGAGAGTTGATTTTTCCTAAATCTTATGAGTACCACATTTATTTTCCTCCAGTGACTTTATCAATTTTAACTCCCCACCCAGTATCTAGGGGGTTGGATCAATGAGGAGGTTGTTTTGTCGAAGAGCGGAGAGGAAGATCTCATTTTCTCTAGGAAATAAGGGTCCATAAATGTTAGATAGAAGGAAAGTATTGGTCAATCTAATGGGATGGAATTGAATTGTAAGAATTATAAATGTGGAAAATTATTGAGAATGAAGACCTCATATAAATTCCATATAATGGCTAGATCATCTAATTGACCCTGGGGATCTATAGAAATTTATTGACAATTTTTGCCCCATTTTTCTATTAGTTTGGTGATCATGTCTCTAATGGTTTTTGGTTTCTTGGATCATTAGTAAGGTTGAATGTTCCAAAATCCATTTCTTTTTTAGAATCCTTTACTTGCATTTCCAATTGACGTCTTTGATATTCCAAGATATGATTTCATAACAAGGGGAGGATTGGAGGAGGGGAAGACCTCCAAATTTAACTTGATCTAGCCTTAGTTAATTATATTGTCTCCCAATACCTTTAGGAATTGTTGAGTAGATTTATTACCTTTTTTATTCTCATATTTGTGGATATTTTTTGGTTCTTTCATGGGTTGGGCATGCACCCCTAGTGGGTTACTATCATATTGTCTTGTTGAAGCTTTCTGAGCTTGTTTCCATGATTTTAGAATGGATTTTCTAAGATTTTTTACTTGGTGATCCAGTATGGGATTGGATCATTATCCTTCCAAGCCTGCGAAAGGTTAGGAAGATCCAAAGATTCTAAATGCATGTCATAAGTTCCCTCAAGGGTTTGTGTAGTGGTGGGACTTGTAGAATTTGACACTTGAGACACAAGATCAACAGGAGATGCATGTAAATTTGAGGTATTATCAATGGGTTTTTTGGCTACCATTGAGTCCTAAATTTCCATATTTGGGGATGGGGCTAATTTGAGGAGGGATTCGATGTTCCAAGGGAGGAAAGGGAATCAAAACAGTTGATGGGAGTAAGGTATTTACTAGGTTATGGAGGTAAATGACACTGCTTAGATCCACATCATTGGCTTGACAACTTGATGAAGCCCTCAAGATCAAAGATATGGGTTTGATTAGGTGTCAAGTGGGGGATAAGAGATGGAAATTGTGGTAGATATGGCCATATTTGTGGCATAAGAATGGTATGTGTTCGTAGTCCAAGGTATGTTTCCATATTTCATATTGGTAATAAATATCAATGGATCTTGAAAGAGGATCTAAGGTGTTCATGTAGACACATATACGAATATAGGAAATGTACATGGCTTTTTTTATGGATTTTGAAGCTTTGATGAAATTCCCCTGGGCATTTCCAATTTCTGCTAATATCTCCTTATCCCAAAATTCTTGAGGTAGGGAGTACATTCTGATCCAGATGGGATCTGCTTTGAAATCTTCTTTGTATGGGACAAATCTATCCATGGTATAGTCCTACGAAGTTGAAGAATAGAAGTCTTTTTCAAATATTTGAGTTATGTGTTTTATATTGGAAAATATATTAGTAAAGAAACCCTTTAACACTAATTCGAACATGATTTGGCCTTTTGGCTTCCATTTTTGTTGGATCCAATAGGATAGGGATTTTTTTAAAGGCCATATTCTAATGAATTTTCCAATCAAGGGGTGGTCTCCCATGTACTAGATGTCTTTTCCAACATAATTTGAATGGACTTCAAATTTTGAATTCATGGTTTCCTTAGGGAGGTAACTACTAGGGGTTCCTGCTACTGGAAAATGAGGGAGCAATTCCTTTGTTCTTACTTGGATCCATGTCCTTTTTTGGATTAGTGATTTCAATGAGAAAATATTGATGAGGGTTATGGTCCCTAGTCACTACCTTGCTATAGGATGGAGACTTTTTCCCTCCTACAGCTCCTACCATGGTGGTTGTAGAGGAGCACACAAGGAGAAGGATGTTGCAACTTGAGGGTTTGTCAGAGCTGAAGTTTGTTCATCCCTCTTTTTTCTTAGTCAGTTCGACTTGGCATACAGTTTACAATATAGTTACCGAAATGGATTTGTAAGAAAATCATTATTGCACCTTTCTAAATTGGATCTAACAAGTTTTGGAGAAAAATTATAATTTGTAAAAATAAATATAATAATATGATTCCCATAAAAGAATGGAATCCCTACCTTAAAACTATTTATGAATCCCCTAATTCTATGGACACAATTTCAAACATTCCTATAGAGAGTAAATATTTTCTCTAGAATGCATAGAGTTTTGGGTTGAGTGACCACAACTAAGAAGGCTAAGGACATTGAAGGATACCAGGCTAAAAAAATAAAATCAAAGGGCCTATCCTCATCCCTCACATTCACAAACTCTTCAATTTGAAAATGAAGCAAGTATTCCCTAATCCATGGACTCAAAGCCTCATTATACTTATTTTTAAAAGTTGGGATAAAAACATTCTACTTAATTATAGGGCCATTATGATCAACCCCATTTTAGCCAAGCTATACATAATTGATTTGGAAAAGAAGATTGGCCTTTGGGTTACTTTGGAAAAGAAGATTAGCCTATGGCTAGAAATCCATGAAAAAAGAGCTAAAGGACAAATTTGGTTTAGGATATATCATTCAACTGTAGGTCACCTTGTTACCCTTAAGATCATTGTGGAGGAATGTCACAGTTATAATACCAATCTCTTGGTTAGTTTGTTGACTTTAGAAAATCATTGACATCGTTCCTAGGATAAACCTTTGGATGGAGTTGGAAGAGATAAAAAATAATTTTGATTTGAGGGATGTTGTGACAAGGTTGTATGAGAATGTTATTTCCATGTTTAGGACCACTATAGAGGGGTCAGAAAAAACTAATTGCAATATCAGAGTCAAGCTATGGTGTTCCCTGCCCCTTACCCATTTTTGCATATATATTGGTAAGTTAGAAGAGTGTTTGGAAAAATTGATTGTGTTGGCCTAAATCTCACTGATATAGCCATCACTCTTCTTCTTTATAATGATAATATTTTTATTTTGGCATGTATTCCTTTCAATATTGGAAAGCATTAAAGAATCCTCCAAGATTACCTCTCCAAGATGGGTATGACTATGAATATTAATAGAAAGGATGCCATGATAATTAAATCCAAAAAGATCACATGCTACTTTGGTATATGACAACAACAACTTGGAGAAAGTGCCTTCCTACAAATATCTTGGAATCTATATTCATCACAGGCTCAACTAGAATTAGAGCATTGAGAAAAGGATTAAGAATTAAGGTTGTATGATTGAGAAAAGGGTTCAAAGGATTATAGCATTGTAAATCAATAGATCTTTGAATATGGGATAAAGAAAAACTCCTCATTTAGAATCTTGTTACACCTGTTATATCTAAATATTCGTGGTGAAAGATAGAACATAAAAGCAATTTATAACCATTAATCTCAAAATTAAAGGAAATACACCCTATCCTATCCTCCTCAAACAAGAAAGCCTCTGCCCCATTGAGAGCATGGTTATTACCAAGTATATAACGTATAATAAGAGGTTAAATAATATGAAAGACAATAGCCTTCCTAAAATTGCTTTAAACTCTAGCTAAAACCACCTTTGGCTTGAGCGGGTATCCCCAAAGGAACCCAGATATTGGCTAGACCATTAGGGAATAAATGAAGAGAAAATTTTGTAGAATAAGGATAATATTAAAAATATTGTTACCTCAAAGTTTAACAAGAACTTATATTGTGATAAGGAGTTATAGGGGGGGGGAAATTAAGATACTATAAAGGGGTGATCAACACATATATCGAAAATCAAAAGTATCTCTTTATCTATACTAGTGTAAAGAAGAAATTAAACACTGATAAAATAAGAATAAATTCTTGTGAACTCCATAGTGAAATTGGGTGTTGGTCAATTCCCAAAATCCTCAAGGTCTGGAACATCTTAGAAAGAAATTTATAGCAAGAATTCCTAGTTGACCTATTTGAAGCATGTTTTCAGCAACGTTTAGGAAACCCAACTTCCTCATATCATATATCCTAAAATATAGCGAACCAAGATCTGCAAACTAAATATTTTTAGCAATATTTCCCCTAAATATGGTCCTAGTTTCAACCTATAAAACCTTCCAAAAAAAAATGTTATAGTGAAAATTCCAAGATGACTTGTTTAACCCATAAATCACATTTTGACTGCCACCTTTAAACTCCAAGAATGATCCTGAAACTCTTCCTCAACATATTTAAACCAAAGGAAAAACTTGGTAATTATAACCTATAGAGAAAATTAAAGAAAATGCAAGTGAATTGTTTCCTCCAAAAAAAAAAAACCGTAATTTTATTAAAAAATGTAAACTTTGAAACCGGAACTGTAAACTCAAAATGAGAACTCTAGCCAAAAACCCCAAAAAACATTGAAAATAACCTAAAAAAGAAAAATGTTGATGCTGGAACACTGAATTGCCGGAAAACCTTACAATTTTGACAATTTTTCAATCATAACATTATGGAAAAATTTTATGACTAAAATAACTTTAAAAATGAACACATGAATGAAAGAGTCATTATACCAAAAGTAGTTTCTTTTTTAAATGTTAAAAATATAAGACTTTAAATTCTTAGCCTAAGACAGCTTAACATATTGCAAAAAAAGTTTAAAAGTCAACCATCAAATTGACACAGTGTAAGCAAACTTGACCCACTGTAATGAAAACTTAAATATCAACCATGAAATTAACACATTGTGAGGACAAACTTGATCCTTTATAACAAAAACTTTAGAAGCAACAATCAAATTGACACATAATGAGATCTAGTTGCTAGTTGAGGATCGACATGGACCCTATAGGAAAAATAAAATAAAACAATATAATAAATAATTAAAAATGAAAAATACAAAATAAAACATTGAAAAAAAACAACATAAAAAAGTTAAAAAAATAATAATAATAAGTAATAAAAATCTAAAAAAAAAATACATGAAAAAATGAAACTTAAGAAACATAAAAAATTAGGAAATAATAATAAAGTATAGTTAGTATATTTACAACAAAATATAAAAAACATGGAAAAAAACACAAATAATAACATATATAAATGACAAAAATAAATCAAACATTAAAAAGTCAAAAAAAAGAACAAATAATAAATGAAAAACAAACACAAAAAAACAAAAAAAGTGATTTTAATAATTAAAAAACACAACAAACAACAAAATAATTAATAACATAAAATAAATATAAACACACACAAGTTTATATAAAAAAAAAACCAATTAATAAAAAAAAACATTAAATTCAAAAATATACATAGAAAACAAAATTAACTAAAAAAACAAGTTGGTCCGCCCAATGGATGGGCCTCCCTAACTGATTCTGGGAATCCACCAAGCAAGCCCGACCTCTGGGTTAGCTAGTTGTGGGCTTGGCAGGGCCAATTCCGAGAATTGGCTCGCCAAGCCCAGGGTCAGCATGCCTCCAATTTTATTTTTTTTAAGTTATGTTTTTTTAGTATGATTTTAATTTTTCTCTTTCCAAATTTTTTTATTAATTAGTTTTTTTTTTTTTCAAATTAAAATGTTTTTTTTTATAAATTTTTTTTTTGTTGGTGTTTTATTAATGTTTTAGTAATTTATTTTTAATAGTTTTAAATTTTTTTTGTTTTTAATGGTTAATCTTCTAGATTTTTTTTTAAAAATTAGGGTTTGTTTCTAAATTTTTTTTTGTTTTTTTTGTTTTAAAAAATTTTATTTTATTTTTTTTTTTTTTTTTTTTTTTTTTTTTTTTTTTTTTTCAAATTTTTGTCGTTTAACATCGATATCTATATATTATATATATAATATAATAAGTAAATATTACATTTTTGTTTGTTTTTTTTGTTTTTTGGTTTTTGTTTTTTTTTTCAAATTTTGTCTTTTACGATCGATATATATATTATAATATTACATTTTGGTGTTTTTTTTTTCTTTTTTATAATATTTTTAATATTTGTTTTTAAATAATCACAATTTAAAACAATTGGTGCATAATTAAGGAACGTAAAAAATTCTTTAAAAAAATGTTGATGTTCTTCAAAGTCCGCATGAAAATCACCAACATTTAAAAAAAAAATATCCACACTTAATACATTAGAAAATTTAAAGTGTCAAAAATAAGCGCTCTAAAAAGGGGGGTTGATGTTGCATCAACACGTTTCAAAATCAGCATGAAAATTACTAACATTTAAAACAAATATTTATACTTGATACATGAGAAAATTGGAAGTGTCAAAAAGATGCTCCCAAAAAAAAAGAGTATTCTGAATCGACACTTTTCAAAATCGGATGATTTTTTTGCTACCTCAAAAAAATGAGTAATCATATCAATTCATGTTTCAAAGTTTACATTGTTATTAGCAGAAGACATAAATCACATTTTGTTTATACATCTCAAGAATGTATTCATATGATGGTTAAAGTTGTTAACGTTGCCATATGCAAACCTGTTCTGCAAAAACATCTTTAAAATATCAGTTGTGAGGAAGGTTGTAAAAGTATCTCGTAGATTATATGCATTTGATATAATCACAAAAATATATGCAAGATTGTGAGGAGATTCCACTATAGTTATGTTGACGATGTACAAAAAACCAATAAAAACAAATGTGTGAAGTTGTTGACGGTGCTAGACCCACCAACATTCAAGGGATCTCCCTGATACTAATTCCCAACTAGACCACACACTGTTTGGAGTAGGAGTCCCAGTAGTGGATGGTAATGTTATGCCTTGATTGTGAAAACGTGCAAAGTGAAGTATGGTAACTTTGGGTGAGAGAAAGTGTGTGAGCATGCGGAGAGTCAAGTGTGATGCATGAAAGTTCCAAAACAAGAAGGGAAAAAGAAGTGTGCCCCTTAGAAACTTGTAATAGTACACAACTTGAAAGGAACAAATGAGCATAATAACATTACAAGCTAAGATGTGGATGAATTAATACAACAACACACATTCAACAAGGTTCATACAAATGCAAACAAAAAAGTTCATAAGCATAAGTGCATGTTAAAAAAAATACATTGCAAATACAACAAGAATAGTCCAACTATATTCACAAAATGCATGAAAGTGTGTTGGCTCTCATTTTTTTACAAGTGAAAGTTTCATTCATAAATACACCATTGATGGACCACTAGCCCCACTAGTGGAACATTAATTCAAGAACACCTACTCCTCCAAAGAAGTATACTCTCTCTATGCTACGGAGAAGCCAAAGCTCTTCACGACATTCCCAAGCTCCTTCTAAGCCTAAGCCTAGCCAAAATCTTGGCTCTCAAAAGCCCCTTAGATGACTTATGAGGCTCTATTTTACCAAGAGGGGGTGACTTTTCAACTCCCCTTTGTGACCTTTGGACTACCCTCATGACTCTTCATCTTCTTTACAAATTGACTCATTACATTACATCATGGCTCTTCATATTTCAATATTGACACTTGGAATTCCACTTACAACATAATCACAAATAATATTACAATTTACACTTGTACCCATATAAGACAAAATAGGGTAGAAACAAATTAACAACGTAACAAGACAAAACACTATGATGCTTGAGTTTGGGGAAACTCTAGCTCAGCAACATCCACTTGATGTTTATTGGTCACATATTTTCGGTATTGTGCGATGACATCCCCAAACTGCGTAATGGTGTCCAGATGGGGGCAGACTCTTGTCCCTAAGGTATCCAGGTACAATGATTTGGAACCGGTTTCAACCTCCTTCCAAAGCATGAGCAACATTGTTCTAATTTGGGCAGGACCACCAATGTAGTTCTGCACGTTCTGCCTATTTAGCTCCAAACCTTACTTGGTGGAAATCTGTCTCAGCTACTCCAAGTACTCTTCGATCTCTTGCCTCACCTAGTTCCTAGGTTTAGCTTCGGTGAGTGAACCAACTGATGGGATCTTGTGTGCATTCACCAAGACATCCAAACTGTTGTATAACCGTACATGTGAGGCCTAAATACTACCAATGAAAGAGGTGAGCTTCATGTTGTTCTTAATAAACATTAAAACCTTCACTTTCTCCAGCTCTACCTCTGCCTTCATTTTCTTTCCCAAGTTAATCGGTGCCCTTTTGCATCACATTGCCCATTCATGCATGGATGTGATGGCATCTTGTATATTCCTGGGAGTTTTGATGAAGTATTTTCCCTGCTGACGCAAGCCATGCACACGAAAAATTGCCTTATGTACAGTAATGAGCTCCTCACAGAGGTCTCACATGGTCTCTCCAGGTATTATTCTCATCTCCTCCAAGTGGACCTGTGCGGAGACTATGTTATGTGCTGTTGTGTGAAGCTATTCTATCTCTTGTTGAGCAACCTATAATTTTTGTGCCAATTTCTTATTCTCGCTCGTCAAATATTGAGTGCTTGATCTTGCTGCACCTACAAAGGCCAAGTCGGCTTTGGAAATGGAAATTGGATTCTTGTTGGTGTCCGCCACTATCACCCTCTTTCTAGCAAATATAGGTGATTCATGATCATCCAGAAAATGCTTTCTTCATGCTTGTACAATTCCCTTCCGGAATTCATCATAAGACATATTGTACAAGTCCATTACTAGATCATCATCAGGAGGAACAACATCCTCTTCTTTGCTCGGAGCTAACTCTAATGATGGAGGTGATGGAGACTGAATGGTGACCTATGGTGCACTCGACATCATATCAACATCCTCATTCTACGACTCCAATTTCAATTCCATATCTACAACTTTAATCAAGTCTTCAATCTATTGAGCAAGTTATCGATCATGCATTTGTTCACCCTCCTCCTATGTTGTTGGATGGTTCTATTATTGCTCTTCATCCTGTATTGGCATTGTTTCTTCTGCTATGGTGCTTCTTGCTTCTGTATCTCTTCTTGTTTTTTCCTCCTCATCTCCTGTTATTCCTTAAGCTCTTGTTCTACTTGCTTCAATCTGACTTCTGCTTTCTGCAAGCTCAACTTTATGTATCTTCTACTTCCTCTTTGCTTCTGTTGCTAAATCTACTTTCGTAAGGATTGGATCTGCTTTCATCTTGCAGCTTTTTTCTCCGCCTAGACCATCATAGACCTTTATCTTTACCTTATCCTATATGGGATTGTTGATTTCTGATGGTGCTTCTTCCGGAGTTGTCCTCTAGATATGCCTCAAGGGTCTTTGTCGAAAGAGCTTCATTAACTTGCTTCCATGTTAGTGTTGACTCATTTTCTATAAAAAATTGAGTGTCTGCATATACTGGAAAATCTAATGGTGTTTGCTCA